>CAUYRT010045228.1:0-18481 GCA_963574885.1 Lepilemur ruficaudatus | reverse complement strand
GAAAGAAATTAATTGGCCAATTAAAAAAATATATAGAAAAAATAGCCAGGCATGGTGGCGCATGCCTGTAGTCCCAGCTACTCGGGAGGCTGAGGCAGAAGGATCACTTGAGCCCAGGAGTTTGAGGTTGCTGTGAGCTAGCCTGACGCTACGGCACTCTAGGCCAGGCAACAGAGTGAGACTCTGTCTGAAAAAAAAAAAAGTCAGTTAGTCAGTTGCCAAAAGTGAGAATTATTGGGTAAAAGGCAGTGAATATGGCTCTTGAAATGTTGCCAAATTGTTTTCCAAATGCGTTGTATCAACAAATAGCCCACAAAACCCTGAGCAATGTGTAAACGGTATCTGTTTTATCACACTCTTAACACCACTGAGAAGTGTCAATAAAATGTTTCTGGTGGTTTACTGAGGGTAAAAATGGTTCTTCCCCATTCCTTTTTGGTAACGTTTGGTCTCTTTAATCTGATTCTTCATGCAGCTCCTCCTCAAGGAACGTCCCGGCCCTCAAAGACTCATCCAGAGGCTGGGGGCTCTCGACCTCAGCAGCCTCTAGGGCACAGCATCTCTGTTGTGCAGCGGTAGGGAGGGGCGGTGGTGAGGGAAAACGTAACACAAACCACACCATTGTTAGGGGATGAGGTCGCTGGGATAATGCTGTGAGAAGGGATGAAAAGAACGATTCTCCATTCTTGATTGTTGTGATTTCCAAGGATGAGCCAACAGCCCCAGCACGGGAAGGGATGGGTCTTTACTGCCTCCAGATGCTCCCTTTTCCAGCGCTGCCTCCCACTATTTCTGCTGAGAAAGGGTGGGGGATAGCATAGCAGCTGAAACAGATTAACTTTTATGCCAGTTTTCTCCATTTAAGGGATTGGCCTGGACCTGGGGACAATCAGAATTAGTCAGAAACTGTTTAGGAATAAGAACATGGTTCAGGGTCCATAGTGTGTAAGAGCCAACCTTCTGGAGTCCGTATACCGTTCCTACCTTTATCTACGGGAACTGCTTGAGGCAAAAAGAGCTTTCTTTCCTCTCCTTCCCCACTGCAACTGCCTTCGTGCAGGCCATCATCCTGTTATGTCTGGGCTATGGCAGTGTCTTCCTATTTCCCTTAATGTATCCTCATCTGCACGGTTACCAAGTGATATTTCTACCATGCACTTTGGATCTTATCACTCCCCAGTTTAAACTGTCAATGGTCCTCCACTGCCTTCAGGATGAAATCCAAGATCCTTTTCCCAGCTTTTGGGGACACTTAGCAATCAGATCCCAAACTGCCTTTCCAATGTGGCTGACACCTCTCTTCTGAACTGTTCCAGGACCCTGATTAGTGAGTGTATTCTCCGTAAGGTGCTTGTGCTGGTCCTACTGTCCCAATCGCCCTAATCCTTCACATCCTTCCTCAGAGGGCAGGCCCTTCAGTTGTCACCCCTTTGGTGGATTGTTCCTGGATTTCCCTTAGTAATCACTCATGTTCCTATGACTCTATAGTACCACCTACACACAAGATTGTGATTTCTATGGTTGTTTCTCCCCAAACCAAGAATTATCACCTTTCTTTTGTATATTTGTATTTGTGAATCCCCAGCCCTTAGTACAATATATTTTTTTTTTTTTGAGACAGAGTCTCACTCTGTTGCCTGGGCTAGAGTGAATGCCGTGGCGTCAGCTTAGCTCACAGCAACCTCAAACTCCTGGGCTCAAGCAATCCTTCTGCCTCAGCCTCCCAAGTGGCTGGGACTACAGGCACGCGCCACCATGCCCGGCTCATTTTTTCTATATGTTTTTAGTTGGCCGATTAATTTCTTTCTATATTTAGTAGAGACGGGTTCTCGCTCTTGCTCAGGCTGGTTTCAAACTCCTGACCTTGAGCGATCCGCCCGCCTCGGCCTCCCAGAGTGCTAGGATTACAGGCGTGAGCCACCGCGCCCGGCCCCTTAGCATAATATTTTGCATAATAAATGCTCTAAAACTTTGGTCCCCAACCCCCGGGGGTCCTCAGCCTGTTAGGAACCAGGCAGCACAGTAGGAGGTGAGCAGTCGGTGAGCAAGTGAAACTTCATCTGCATTTACAGCTGTTCCCCTTGTTTGCATCACGGCATAAGCTCCACCTCCTGTCAGATCAGCGGTAGCATTAGATTCTCATAAGAGAGCAAACCCTACTGTAAACTGCACATGCAAGGGATCTAGGTTGTGCTCCTTATGGGAATCTAACGCCTGATGATCTGAGGTGGAGCTGAGGCAGTGATGCTAGTGCTGGGGAACAAATACAAATACAGGTTATCATTAACAGAGAGGTTTGACTGCACAATAAATGGAATGTGCTTGAATCATCCTGAAACCGTCTCTCCCATCCCCCCATCCATAGAAAAATTGTCTTCCATGAAACTGGTCCCCAGTGCCAAAAAGGTTGGGGGCCGCTGCTCTAAAATGTCTCCTTTCCTGCCTTTCTGCTTGCCTTCTGCTATTCTTAAGGTCTTTAACCTTCAATGCATTTGTATTTTTAGAGCTAAAAGGGAATGTAATGAAGTTTAATCCTGTTATTTTTTGTAGAGACAGGGTCTTGCTATGTTGCCCAGGCTGATCTCAAACTTCTGGCCTCAAGTGATCCTCCAGCCTTGGCCTCCCAAAATGCTGGGATTACAGGCATGAGCCACTTTTCCTGGCCTCTTCTTCTTTTTTAATAGTTGACAAAACCAAAGTTGATTGAGGAAAGGAATTCACCCTGGGATGTGTAGCCTGGTTCAATGGCAGAGCTGGTTAGGGCTGAGCAGCTTAGGAGCTTGAGAAGAACCTGGAAATAAAGGAGTGCATCAGAAGGAAAGAAAGAAACGAAGATTCATTGCCGGGTTGTTTGCTGAAAGCTGTATATTAATGTTACCTATTTTTAAGAAAAAACTTTTTTCTAAGATTGTGGTAAAATACACATAACAAAATTTACCATCTTAACCATTTTTAAGGGTATATAGTTCAGTGGCATTATGTACATTCACGTTGTTACGCAACCATCAGCACCATCTATCTCCAAAACGCTTTTCATCTTCCCAAACTGAAACTCTGTGCTCATTAGACTGTAACTCCCTATTCCCGCAAGCCCCCGGCAACCACTGTTCTACTTTGTCTCTATGAATTTGACTACTCTAAGTACGTCATGTGAGTAGACTCATACAGTATTTGTCTTTTGTGACTGCTTATTTCACTTCGCATGATACCCTCAATGTTCATGTTGTAAATGTGCCAGAATTTCCTTCCTTTTTAAGGCTGAATAATATCCCATTGTATGGCTATACTGTGTTTTGTTTCTCCATTCATCCATCAGCGGACACTTGGGTTGATTCTGCCTTTTGGCTATTGTGAATAATGCTGTGATGCACACAGGTGTACAAATATCTGTTCAAGTCCCTGCTTTCGATTCTTTTGAGTCTATACACAGAAGTACAATTTCTGAATCATATGGTAGTTCTATTTTAATTTTTTAAGGAATTGCCATCCTGTTTTCCAAGCACCTATACTATTTTACATCCCCACCAACAGTGTACAAGGGTTCCACTTTCTCCACATTCTCACCACACCTATTTTTTTAAATATATAGTAGCCATCTTAATGGGTATGAGGTAGTATCTCATTATTGTTTTGATTTGCATTTCCTAATGATTAATGATGTGAACATTTTTTCATGTACTTGTGTACTTGTTGGCCCTTTTTTCTTTCTTTTGAGACAGAGTCTCTCTCTGTTGCCCAGGCTAGAGTGCAGTGGCATCATCATAGCTCACTGCAATCCCAAATTCCTGGGCTCAAGTGATCCTCCTGCCCGAACCTCCCAAGTAGCTGGGACTACAGGTACACGCCAACACGTCTAATTTTTGCGGGTTTTTGTTTGGTTTTGCTTTTTTTTTTTTTTTGGTAGAAATGGGGTCTGTCTCACTCTGTTGCTCAGGCTGGTCTCAAACTCCTGGCATCAAGTGATCCTCCTGCCTCGGTCTCCCAAAGTGCTGAGATTATGGACATAAGCTACCATGCCTGGCCTCTTTTGGTCATTTTTTATATCTTCTTTGGAGAAATGTCTGTTCAAGTCCTTTGTCCATTTTTTAGTCAGGTTTTTTTTGTTATTGTTGTTAAGTTGTAGTTCTTTTATATATTCTGAGTATTAACCCCTTGTAAGAGGTATGATTTGTAAATATTTACTCCCATTCTGTGGATTGTCTTTTTACTCTGTTGATTGTGTCCTTTGATTCACAAAAGTTTTTAATTTTGATTTCTCCAGTTTATTTTTTCTATTTTTGCCTGTACCTTTGGCATCGTATCCAAGAAATTATCAAATCCAATGTTATGAAGCTTTTCTTCCATGTTTTCTTCTAAGACGTTTATAGTTTTTGTTCTTACATTTTGGTCTTTGGTCCATTTTTGAGTTAATTTTTTATATGGTATAGGAGTCCAACTTATCTTTTTTGCATGTGGATATCCAGTTTTCTCAGCACCATTTGTTGAAAAGTTATGTAAGCTTATTTTATATGAATGAAAATCCAGAGATGCTTTATAACTATCTTATAGATGAGAAAATAGAAGTTGAAATATCCCTGAGGATATCCTAAAAGCAGGTCCCTTGGTAACCTTGGCAGGCCAAAGACATAAAAAAAGAGAAAAAAAAGACCACTTATGATATAAGATGAGAGGAAGAAGAGAATGGACACAGAGGAAAAGCAAAGCAAACCAATACAAGATTTGGTAGCTGTCAGCCTGAGCAGAACTTTGCAGAGCATTTAGTGTTTCCTTCGGAGCCCTTATCCCTCTACTCTTTACTCTCCTCTTTCTCCTCCGACTCTCTCAAGCAGCTCCTTCAGTTTGCTGTCCCTTTTGAAACTCTTTGAAAGCTTTTCCACAGTCTGTCCCCAGCCTGTTTTCTCGGCCTTATCTGCTGTCTCCTGTCCTGCCACTGTGAACCCGTGGTGGAGCTATGTCAGTTCTCACTGCTCCTGTAGCAAGCCCTACCTTTACACACATGGTCATTCAACTGACTTTACCTTTGATGCTTGACTGTCTTTCTCCAAGGCCTGAGAGTGGGGCACATAATCACCTCTGTTTCCCAGCAGCATTGTAACACGGTGGATGCTCAGTAAATGTGTCAAAAAGACGACCAAACAGACTGTTTTTGTTCATCTGCACAGTCATTCAGCATATGCTTTATAGGTTTACTTTCAGGGATTTAAAAAAATTATGTGACACATAGTCTCTGCCTATCAGTGATTGTGGTCTAGTTGAGAGAAGACCAGATACTTTCATGTACACTTACACTTTAATATTCTGTATAACATGCAATCTTTATAATATTCAATGAATGACAGGGAGGACTGATTTTCATCTCCATTTTATTATTAAGATACTTTAGCACAGGAAAGTTAAAGGATTAGGTTGAGGTCACATAGCAGGAGGTCGAGATGGGACTTAAACCTAGGTGACTGACTTCAGGCAAGATGTTTAAACACTTTAAGCAACTCAGTTTGTTCACCCATAAGATGAAGATGGTTGTATTAAAACCCAGACAGTGCATGTGGGCGAAGAGTTTAGCACAGTACTGACACATCATATGGATGTTCAAATGCAAGCTACTATTATTTGTCTCTGTATCTGATGTTTTTGACACTAACACACTTTCTGTGTATCACTTTGGAAAAGAGGCTTGCAAGTACCATCACAAATGTTTTTGCCCCAGACTGTTAGGAATATTAATAATCTCTCCTGTTTTACATGTTAGTCCTATGTAAAATACCTCATGCGATGCCTGCCTGACTGAGGGCTGAATGAATGGTTCCTCTATTTCCCCTCCTGGCTTTGTGCTTTTATGGGTAAATTACTTGGAGCCTGATACTCCTAAATTCAGAGGCTAAGGAATAAACCAGCTAGGAATAGGACTTAGGTTTCTACCATGTTTTTAAGGCTGTGGGCTCTTTTCAATTACTCTGCATTCTCTTTCGTGTGTTCTCTTCACATTTTTTTGGTAGTTGGATTTAAGATGGTAAGATCACTGAGACATAGTAGAAACTGATCTGTACTGATGTCTTATTTTCAATTTGTAGAGGCCCCAGGGCACTTGTGTGGTAGGTGGTGCTGTGTAAATTGAAATGCAACTAAGGGTCTCTTCAATGTTTCTTAAATTAAGTTTATTATGTGTGGTAATTTGTACCTAGAGGCTTTTGTTATTTGTTGTAGTGACTGTGGCACTAATGAGCCTGCTCTCAGAACAGCTTGGCACATACCCCATAGACAGTTTATTTGCATTTGGCAGGACTCCATGGTATACCCTGAACAAATGAATCAGCCTACTTGGGGGATGGGGAAACCAAACCATAGGGAGGCTGTGGATCTTGCTCATGATCCCCCATGATCCTGAGATGCGGGAGTATCAGAGAGTTCTGCGTCCTGTTCCTGGCTGGATTATTCCTTAGTCTCTGGATCTAGGAATATCAAGTCCCACGTAATTCACCCATAAAAGCACAAAGCCAGGAGGGGAAGTAAAGGAACCATTCATCGAGCCCCGAGTCAGGCAGGCATCACATGAGGTGCTTGACATAGGACTTGTATGTAAAGCAGGAATGGCTGTTACTTATTCCCAACAGTCCAAGATTCTGATTCAGTCCAGGGTCTATTTGCTTTATTATGATAGGTAACAACGTTTATCTGGGAGCTGTATCCATCCAAACCACGCCAAGAACTCAAAAAAAAAATGTGCTAAAAAAAATCTTTAGAGTGATCCCAGAGAACACACATTAAGGCTTGTACACATCTGATTCTTATGACAACTTATGAACAGAGCAAGTGACACTTTCCTCGTGAGTCTTAGAGAGGCCAAGGAGCTTGCCTGGGTAGGGGGTGGGCAGGTCACACAGACCAAGGACTGAACCCAGGATTTCTGATAGATTGCCAGAGATTCTCTAATTCTAAGGTTTAACATGAAATGATATATCATGTAATAATTCTTTGTTTTTAGTTCCTGTTTCTACCACCCTCATCAGGAGTTGGGAATTTCAGACTTGGAAAGTTGCAGTAGTTTCTATCGGAGAGATGTGAGGCTGGTCTGAGGCAGGTCTTAGTTAGCAAAAGAGCACAGAAGACAGAGTCAGGAGTCCTTGCTTTGCTGCTTTATAACTTTATATTTCTGTGGTTAAATAATATTACTCATGGGATAGTTACAAGATTGAAATGAACTAAAATATGTAAAGTGTTTAGTACAGCGACACAGAGTAAATACATGCTTTTATTATTATAGTAAAGATCACACAGCTTAGAGAAACCCCAAAATCTCCCTCTTGTTTCCCTCATGCTTTCTTATCGAAGAACTATTAGGAAATAACCTCCCCTTCTTTCCCTCCCTTCCTCTCTCTCTCTTAACTCCACAGGTCAGCCTGGCTCAGAGTTTACAGTAAACAACAGGGGGCATTCAGTTGGTTGTGGCCTCAGTTCAGGGCATCTTATGTAATGTTCTGCCCTGTGACATAGATCCAAAAAAAGAATTGTTTCCAAGCCTAGACTTGGAAGGGAGGTTGGTATTCTTAGTCATTTGTAGCAGGGCACGAAGCTGATTTCTGTCAATAGAGCCAGCACTGTTCATTAGGTAAAGCTGTCTTTCCTTGTGCCTTCTACCCCATTTCAGGACCTCAGAGGTCCTGACGGAGCTTCAGCAGGTACCTCTTCTTGGGGCCCACGGCCTCCTGTCTGACTGCCATCTCTCTGCAAGTCCAGCTGCCACAGGCTTTCTTGGTATCTGGGTACTCTAGTAAAGTAATTTGTGGACAGAATTACCATATAGACAGATGTATTCAGACAGTGTAAAAGCAATACAATAAGCAGTACCAACACCACTGCCCTGGCCAGACGTCTGGCACAAAGCAGTGGCTCAGTGAAAACTTGTTGAGCAATTTATTACTTTTAGTGTAACACATTTACCATCCTAAACGTGTGTGAAGCCCAGTTCAAATGCTGCCTCTTTTGTTGAACTGTTCTCATGTCAAATATAAACTCTCCTTCTTCTATAATAGAACTTTAGAGGAAAGTATATATGTAAAGTTTATATGATAATATTTATTTAGAGGGGAAAAAAAACCTTTCACTTTTATTATCTCGTTTGGTTCTCACAACAACCCTGTCAGCATTATCATCTTCATTTTGTAACTGAAGAATCTGAGGCTTAGGTATATGGAGGAGCCCAAGTCTATGCCATTCTTAAGTAGCAGAGCTGATCCCAAAACTTACTTTCAAGCATATAAAAAGTGCCTAATAAATGTTCAATAAATATGAAGGGAAAAGAAAGAACTTACTTTTATATATTAAATTACTTCTGTTTCGATATGTTGTTATAGACGGATACATATTTTATTTAGTTGTGTCTGTGTTTTAATGTCCCTGCTAGAACAGAAGTCCTTTTCATTTACAGACTGTCTTGTACTGCTACCTGTACTTCACAGAACTTCACTTATAGTAAATGTCTGAAAGTAAATTGCCAATTTCAACAGGGTTCTTCAATGCCAGAATCAAAGGGGTGACCAATGGCAGAATTTATACAAAATCAGTATAGAGAGAAAAAAAGGTTTTAGTGGGGAAACAAATCAGACTTTTCCTTGTATAGAGAGCTTCCTAATGAGCCGTCTTAATTTTGTTAAGGTGGAAGGACATACCCCGAGGGTCCTCTTTCTGAAGGTTTATACCAGGCTCATGGTTTGTAGCACTGGGCTTTACCCTTTCCCATACCTGAAGCTGCAATTCTAACACAAAGCACAGTCAAGGACAGTGATGCTGGAACACTACAAGTCCTGGGCCACAGTCCCCCGTGACTAAATGAGATTCATCACTATTAATATCTGGGTTTCTATTAATACTCCCTTTTCACTGTGAGTTAATTTAAATCTTCTGTTCTCTGAGCTATTCTCAACCACACATTCTTGGGCCTGGGCCTAGTTCCCATTTTTAGATCATAACTTCCATTTTGTTTTTTGCACGTGCAGAAATAATAGGAACTCTGCCTTCATTGTTTCTCAGAGAAGGGGTGGGGCTCTCTTGGAATTGTAGGTGAGGCAATTCTTTGTTAGGCTGTCCTTTACAGGGTTTAAGGTTAGTATACCTGTCCCCTGACCTCTAATGCCTGTCAGGCTCCCTAGTCATTGTGATAACTCACCCCCCCAACCAACCAACCAACCAACCTCCCTCCCTCCCTCCCTCTCTTTCTCTCTCTCTCTCACACACACACACACACACACACACACACACACACTTCCCACCCACCGCCCCAGGTGGGCAGTACCACCACTGGTTGAAAGCCACTGTAACCACATGCCTGTCGCTGCCACCCTTGATCTTTGTTGACGTAAGTCCCTATCCGAGGTGGAACTAGGAATGGGGATGTTCCCCTCTATGTCTTGAGAAAAGAAGCTGTTCAACTCCCCAGAGCTCCCACCTCTGTAAAGTATAGAAGCAAATTAGGGCTCTGAAATCAGAGTTCCCCTTGGGGATTGGGCTCCTGAGATCAGTTGAATGTCATTGTTGCCCTGTCAAGACCAGGTTTAACTACAAGATTTTATTCTCTTATAATTACATGAGGGCTGAGGTTGGGAAGGCTGGGACTGGGGAATGCCTGTTGGTGAGTATGGGGTTTCTTTTTGGGTGATGAAAATATTCTGGAATTAGTAGTAATGGTTGTACAACCTTGTGAATATACTAAAAGCCATTGAATTGTATACTTTAAAGGGTAAATTTTATGAATCATATCTCAATGTTTTTTTAAAATCACACGGGTCTGCTACTGTTAGTATTTCTCCACCTATCTCCCAGTTTCCCAAGCTTAAAAGTTAAAAAACCTTGCAGTCACTTTCAACTCTTCTCTTTCCCTCAGTTTCCATTTCTAATGGGTCACTAAGACCTAACTCCTAAGTAATCCCCAAATTCCCCCTTTTTTTTATGTCCCTACTGGCAATGACCTCACTGAAGCTCTCCTTCCTTGCCTGTACTATTGTGATCAGCTCCTAATTTCTATTCCTGTCTCTAGACTTCTCCCACCTTCATCATCTTTCCAGGATGCCTCCAATTATGTCTTCTTTTTATTGTGAAATGCAATACACATATAAAAATTATATAAAATATACAATACTATACAAGAAACACCCATATAACTAGCATGCAGGATGTGGTGACTCACGCCCATAATCCCAGCACTTTGAGAGGCTAAGGCCAGAGGATCACTTGAGTCCAGTAATTTAAGGCCAGCCTGGGCAATGTATTGAGACCCTGTCTCTACAAAAAATTAAGTATTCAGGCATAGTGGTGTGTACCTAGAGTTCTGTCTACTCAGAAGGCTGAGGCAGGAGGACCGCTTGAGCCCAGGAGTTTGAGGTTGCAGTGATCTGTGATCATGCCACTGTACTCTAGCCTGGGCAACAGAATGAGACCCTGTCTCTTCCCTGCAAAACTGCTAGCATCCCAGAAACCCCTGAATATCTCTTTCTAATCATAGTCATTTTACTCCACCCTATCCCTGTCTTCCAAATATTTTGTGGTAAGCATGTCCTTGCTTTTGTTTTTAGTTTTACCATAAGTATGTGTATTCTCAAGGAATATTGTTTTGTCCATTTTTAGACTTGGTATAAATGAAATTACATTTTAACTCATGCTGCTTCTTTCAACTTTATGTTTGTAAGATTTCCTCATGTTGTTGTGTATAGCTCAGTTATATTTTCTAAAAAGCTTAAGATCTGATCCTGTTTCTTCCAGTCACATAGATGCCAAGTTCAAACTCATTGATGTGGCAGCATTCGGGGTCCCCCATGATCTTATCTTAACCTACCTCTCCAGCCTCATTTGCTATGACCTCTCCCGCAACATCCTTTCCTGTAATCACGTTGAAGAACTCACTGTCTCCATAAGACGCCGTGTCTTTCTCTGCCTCCTGTGCTTAAAAATCTAGACTGTCTTTCTACTCTTTCATCCTGGCATATTCTTTGATTCCCTTCTCAAAGTAGAATAGTCTCTTTTCTGCATTACATAATTCTTAATACTCTCTTTCCCCTTGTTAACAATTATAATATGCCTTGTATTAGGATAACAGTTAATTAAGCATGTACAGTGAGCCAGGTGCTGAGATTAGACTGGTACAAAGTAGATGCTCAATAGATGTTACTTTATTCACCACTTTGCATAGTAGATGTTCAGTTGAATTCTTTGGGCCAGCATTCCACCTTTAAATCAGCAGCATAAGGGGTTGTAAACTGCTTTAGTTACTCTGGAGCATCTTTCTGAAACCTTTCCTCCTGGTCACGTTTCTGGCTAATGTGAACAATCCCTCAGGTATCTGGAATCTCTAAGGGGCTTTTGTGCCTCAAGAGGAATGCCATCATCTCTATACACTTTGTTTAATGTTTAATTTCAAAACTTTGAAAATTAATTTCTATTGTACATTTAAACATTATTTACAGATTTGGTTAAATTCTGTTAAGTAATATAATTGCAATTACAAGTTTAGTTTGGCTGATTCTCTTGAAATCTCCAAAAATCTTAAACAGTAGATAAAACATATACAAATACAGTGATTACAAATCTTGTTTGTTTACTTATGCTTAATCTTGTTCTAAAACATCAACACCTTCTTTGTCTTCTTCCTTGTTTATGTGCTCTCCTAGGGTTCTGTTATGCTTATTTTGATATCTTCCCAAGATTTAAGTTATGTAATTTGACTTTCCCAGGGAAATAACCAGAGAATAACCTAACCAAGATGAAAAGTGAAAAAACAACTTCTCAAATTGGCAAAGTCATGGGAACCAGATTATAAACTAATTGATCCTTGAGTTGGGGCACATGGCTTGGTTGCTTTCTCAGGGTGATTCAGGCCCCTGCCACTGGTTATGAGGCTAAGCTTCCTTTTTCTAAATGAACTTTAGTTGTTAGATCAATATGACTTTAGTTCATGCCTTTCACAAAGGTTTTACTTTTTTATAATTTAGTTTCTTATCTTCAAATGAAGAATTTTTTTAGTCTGTCACAGCCAGAGTTATAAAACAATGTCCAGTTATTATGATATAGTGACCTGAATGTTAGTATTGTCTAGAACTTAACTTATACCTCAGTAGTATCGCATTATAATTAGTGATGCATGTGGGGCAATGGTTCCCAAAGTATGATTCCAAAACCAGCAGCATCAGCATCTTCTGAAAACTTGTTAGAAAATGCAAATTCTCAGACTCTTCTGACCTTCTAAATCAGAAACTCTGGGGATGAGGCCCACAAATCTGCATTTTAATAAACATGCATACTAATGGTTGAGAACTACTTCTAGAAGATGAAAGAATAGTTCATGGAATTATTTCTCCTCTACAAGCTGAAATATTATCTTGGAACATACTGTTGGTACCCTTATTCTGCTTGGTCAGTGTACATGACCACCAGTGCTTTTTTAACTCTTTGAGAACCTTTTTGGTTGGCTACTCATATATGATCATCAGTGCTAATCAGTCCTTCCTATTCTTTGCACAACATCTTTTTTTTTTCCTGTACTTCTTACATACTCATAGTTTCCTGTGTAGATTCTGTCTTTGCTTATACAGATAGAAACAGATACACATCTGTAGTTCATATCAGCTATATTGCTTAATAGAAAAAAGGAAATGCCCAATATGTTGACCCCCCTCGCTTATCAAAAATCAATAAAAATGCCAAACAACTCCCATTTGTATTAGGCAGCATTCTGTAGATTAACAGAACCAATAGAATACACATACAGATGTATGAGGGGATTTATTATGGGAATTGGCTCACGTGATTATGGAGGCTGGAAAGTCCCACGATATGCCATCTGCAAGCTGGAGAACCAGGGAAGCTGGTGGTACACTTAGGCCTGAGAACCAGGCAAGCCACTGGTACAAGTCCTGGAGTTTGAAGTCCTAAGAACCTGGAGTTCCAATGTCCAGGGGCCGAAAAAGATGGGTGTCCCCGTTCCAGAAGAGAGAGCAAATTAGACTTTCCTCTACCTTTTTGTTCTTTCCAGGCCCTCAACAGGTTGGATGGTGCCCACCCACGTTGGGTGAGGGCATATCTTCCTTACTCAGTCCACTCATTCAAGTGCCAGTCTCTCCTGGAAACACCTTCACAGACACACCCAAAAATAATGCTTTGCCAGCTATCTGAGTATTCCTTAACCCAGTCAAGTTGACACCTAAAATTAGCCATCACGCTATTATAGTCACCTTTCTTTTATATTAAAAAAAGATTGTCATATACTTTATTTCTTTGAATATCATGAACTCATATTTTCACAGGTTCAGATTACTTATAAACTTAAAATGTTACAGCTTGGCAATGGGAGCCCCTTTATATTGAGTCCTTTTGACTTTCAACAGTCTGTAACATTTTTTCGGTGATATATTTTAAAACACCCTTGCTTTTATTATTGAATAAGAAGACCGTTCAGGCCTACCTTAATTATCATTTTTTAATCCATAGCGTAGAATCAACCTCCCCCCCAACACCAAAGAGTTCTGATTCCTTTGGTAGAAAATAATACAAAGGATCCACATTCAGGACTGTGAGTACACATGAGAGCGTGTAGTGTTCACAAGAACTGTTGTTGCCACAAGCCACTCTTAGTGACTAAGTTGGAAAGTTAATTTTTTCAAGTTTATGAGTTCATGCAAGAGTGCTGAAACTCAAACTTTTCTTAGAATATGTGGTTTTATTGACCTAAATTAAGACTCCTCCATAGATGTTGGAAAGGAGTATTTTTAATTACCTGCTGTGGTCTCGTGCACTGAATTGTGCCCAAATACAGGGATGGTAAGAGGCACACATTCAAAACAATTAGAAGATAAACATTTATATTTATATAGAATACTTTTTAAAAACATAAATACCTTTTCTTGTCCTTTTTATAACTATGTGAGGTGGATGGAATTTGGCCTGTATTACGGATGAGGAAACTAAGGTTCACAGAGGTTAAGTGAGTCCTTATGGTCATACAGCTAGAAAGTAAAGGCTGGAATTGGAACCTATATCTTCAGATTCCAAATCTTGTTTATTTTACACTGTACTGTGCATCCTTTCGGTCTTTGCCTTCAGGAAGCTTACAGAAACCCTTGTGTACCTGAAATAACATAAGTAACATTCGTGATGAAACTTGGAGCTGTAAACTATGTGAAATCTCTGCTCATAATACAGGCAAAGAAGGGTGCCTAGAAATAAAAAGACTAGGTAATTTTTACTTAAGATGAAAAAGTCCTGGTGCTCTATTTTCTGAAGCGTTCAACACCTACCTTCATGTAAAGAGACAACTCTGAACCTGCTAAGTGGCCAACACTGTATTATAAAATGATAAAGAAGGCTTCAGGGCATCCAGAGCCCTCCTGTGCCACCTCCTCTCTTTTGTGGAGCTCTCTCTTGCCCTGCCTCAACATTTGAGATGCACTCCTGCCTAAAATCCTGATCTCTGATCTGGTATCAATCTTATACCTTAAAGTAAATCTAAGTTGTGTAGACCACTACTAGGAAATGTTTGCGATTTTAGAGACAGAACTTACTGTAGAATAGAAGACTTTGAGTCCTATCTTTAAAAAAAAAAAAAAAAAAGACTAGATACTGATACATGATGTGGTGAAAAGAAGACTTGGCTTCTTGTCCCAGCTCTGCCCACAGATTTTGATGCATCTTTTTAGTAAGTTATCGCCATTTTCTGGACCAGTGTTTCTCCATCTGTAAAATGATGATTATCTCTTTCTTGCCCTATTCATAAGGCAATCTTGAAAATATAAAAAGGGATTTGTAGTCTGAGATCACATCGGTCCTGGTCCTCCATTGGCATTCAGCTGGACGCTTGTTTAATAAAGTGAAGGAGAGACATGGTCCCTGCCCTTCCAGGGAGAGTAAGAAAGGTTTCTGTGCATTGAATAGAATCTTGAAGGATTAATAGAATTTTCACAGGAAACATCACAAAGGCACAAATTGCAGGGCTTTTTGTGTTAATGCAGTTTTCTATGTCTGGAATCTGGGATGTTTTGGGGCTGAGAATAAGAATGGAGGGGGAGGGAAGGTTGAAAACAATTTCAGGGAGCAGTTTTGAGCCAAATAAAACAAGGCCCTTGGATGCTATCCTAAGTAGTTTAGACTTAGCACTGTAAGACAGTGCTTTACAAAACCTTTTCATATTAACACCAGCAGTCCCCAACCTTTTTGGTGCCAGGGACAGGTTTCATGGAAGATAATTTTTCCACAGACAGGTTGGGGGATGCTTTCGGGATGATTCAAGCACATTGCATTTATTGTGCAGTCAAACCTCTCTGCTAATGGTAATCTGTATTTGCAGCCACTCCCAGTGCTGGCATCACTGCCTCAGCACCACCTCAGATCATCAGGCATTAGATTCTCATAAGGAGCACATAACCTAAATCCCTCACATGCGCAGTTTACAGTAGAGTTTGTGTTACTATGAGAATCTAATGCCGCTGCTGATCTGACAGGAGGCAGAGCTTATGCGGTGATGTGAGCGATGGGGAGCGGCTGTAAATACAGATGAAGCTTCACTCATTCACCACCACTCACCTCCTGCTGTGCTGCCTGTTTCCTAACAGGCCATGGGCCAGGACCAGTCCTTGGCCCAAGGGTTGGGGAGCACAGTATTATACTACACAAAGAAAATAATACACTAATGTCAGGCTACAGTTAGCTGGTAGCCAGAGCTGACTAGCCCCAGGGCTACAGCTTCTCTGAGGTCTGAAGGAATAAAAAACTTTTAATAATTTGGTACATTCTCACTGATTGAAAAGCACTGCTAGGCAACAAGAAGCCTGGTTAACAAACTTCAGGAATAATATGTCTTCTCTCATCTTTCTAGAGTCCCAGATTGTGATGTGACTTCAACTCTTTAGATTCTTGCCTTGGGAGCTGGGTCTTTGCTGAAATAGAGTACACTAAAAAAGATTCAAGCCCATAGATCCTAAAGACATTAAAAGGATAATAGATTATAGTATAGTTGCCAGGGGCTGGAAGAAGGGGAAAATAGGGATTGACTACTAATGAGTATAGGATTGCTATTTGGGGTGATGAAAATGTTCTGGAATTAGATAATAATGATGTTTGTATAACTTTGTCAATATACTAAAAACCACTGAATTGTAAGCTTTAAAGGAGTGAATTTCATGATATATGAAATATCTCATTTTTAAAATAAAAGCATAGTAGGATATTATGAACGACTTTACCTGAATAAATTTGATAACATATGAAATTCTATGAAAGACACACATCAAAACTGATACAAGAAGAAAGTAAAAATTTAGAGTCCTATATCTATTAAAAGAATTTAATTTAATTATAATTTTAAATCTCCAACAAAACTCTGGGCCTGAATGGCTTCACTGATGAATTCTGTCAAACATTTAAGGAAAAAAATAATCCCCAAATTGGTCTCTAGATTCAATCCAATCAAAATCCCAGCACCTTTTTTTTTCTTTTTGGTAAAAATTGACAAACCGATTCTAAAATTTGTGTGGAGATGCAAAGCACCTAGAATAACCAAAACAACCTGGAAAAAGAAGAAGTTGGAAGACTCATACTACCTGATTTTAAGACTTATCATAAAACTGCAGTAATTGAGACAGTTTGGTATTGACATAAGCATATATATATAAAGAGATCAGTTGAACATTACAGAAAGTTCAGAAATAGACCTACATACATGTGGTCAATTGATTTTCAACAAAAATGCAAAGGTAGTTTGATAAGGAAAGGATATTTCTTTTCAACAAATGTTGCTAAAATAGCTGGCTATACATATGGGAAAAAATGAACTATGATCCTTACCTCACACTCTACACAAACATAGATCATAGACAAACATCAAAGCTAAAACTATGAATATCTAGAAGAAAGCAGAAAATCTTTTCAACCTTAGAGTAGGCTAAGATTTCCTAGATAAGGTAGATAAGACACAAAAAGAGCCTCAACTGTTTAAAAAATTGATAAATTGGACTTCATCAAAATGAAAAACATTTGTTCTTTAAAAGATACCATTAAGAAAATGAATATATATAATTATTGTCAATCAAAAGTAAACATTTAATTTTTTTTTGAAAAAGGCAAGCCACAGTCTGGAGAAAAATATCCTTCCTCTCCGTCTTCCGCATTATATATATTTGAATTACAATGGACTATATCCAGAATATATAAATGACT
This sequence comes from Lepilemur ruficaudatus, assembly GCA_963574885.1. NCBI lineage: Eukaryota > Metazoa > Chordata > Mammalia > Primates > Lepilemuridae > Lepilemur > Lepilemur ruficaudatus. Next base: position 1,288 of record CAUYRT010045228.1, on the reverse strand, counting down.
CTTATAACTCAATAAGAAAACAAAAATTTTAGTTTAAAATTGGGTAAAAGATTTGAACAGACATATTACAAAAGAAGATAAGTGACTTCTAAGCACATGGAAAGTTGCTCACCATCATTAGTCATCAGAGAAATACAAATTTAAACCACAATGAGATACCACTATTCACACCCTAGAATGGTTATAGTCTTGTGAAGGAATTAGAATTCTCATACATTGTTTGTGGGAATGCAAAAATAGTACAACCACTTTGGATAACAATGTGATGGTTTCTTATAAAATTTTGGAAAACAACATGGCAGTTTATTATAAAATTAAACATACACTCACTATGTGACCCAGCCATTCCACTCTTGAGTATTTAACCAAGAGAAATCAAAACATATCCTCACAAAAAAGGCGTGTGTGATATTGTTCGTAGCTACTTTATTCATAGCTACTTTATTCATAGTAGCTCCAAGCTGGAAACAGCCTTATTGTCTCTCAATAGGTGAATGGATAAACAGGTAAGATACCTTCATAAATTTCTAACTACTCAGCAATTTAAAAAACTGATACATGCAACAATATGGATAAATCATAAAAACTTCATGTTGTGCATAAAAAGCCAGGCATGAAAGACATACTGTATGATTCCATTTTTGAGACTCTAGAAAAGACAAATTTAATCTACAATGATAGAAAGCAGGTCAGTGGTTGCCTGGGGTCAGAGTGGAAAATGAGGACTAACCTAGAAATGGGTGATGAAAATGTTCTGTCTTAATTGTGGTAGTGGTCATATGGTATATACATTTGTCAGAATTAATCCCTCCTAACTCTTAAGATGGATGGATTTTCTTGTGTATAAATTATACCTTTATAATGCTGATTTTTTTTATTAAATAAGGAGACCAAAAAAAGGAGGGATCTGCCCAGGGGTCCTTCTTTTAATGCTTATATTGACTTCTCCTTATAAATAAAAGCTTTTTCAGTAGCTCATAGAGAGGCCATCTCTATATGGGAATGTTTTTTCTCTATACGTACAATACTCCACGAAGCAGGGCTGATACAGATTGGGGCTCCCAGGAGCAAAACAAGGCATTTACTTGATCACCTGAGTTAGTCTTTGGAATTAGGTTCAGTTTCTCCTGCCATCTTTTGAATGGCTTCCATGCCTTTTTTTTTTTTTTTTTTTTTTTTTTTTTTTTTAATAAAAAAATAAAAAAATTTTGTGTGGTGTGGTTGTTGTTTTTTTTTTTTTTTTTTATTTTTTTAAATAATAAATAAAAAAAAAACACCCCCCCCCCCC
>CAUYRT010045226.1:0-32003 GCA_963574885.1 Lepilemur ruficaudatus | reverse complement strand
CCTCAAACTCCTGGACTGAAGCGATCCTTCTGTCTCAGCCTCCCAAGTAGCTGGGACTACAAGCATGCGCCACCATGCCCGGCTAATTTTTTCTATATATATTTAGTTTGCCAATTAATTTCTTTCTATTATTAGTAGAGATGGGGTCTCGCTCTTGCTCAGGTTGGTCTCGAACTCCTGACCTTGAGCGATCCATCCACCTCGGCCTCCCAGAGTGCTAGGATTACAGACGTGGGCCACCGCGCCCGGCCTCTAGCATAGTAGTTTGAGTCATTAACCTTAGTACAGCATTCAACAAGGACCCTTCTAGACAACAAATGAGTGTGCATACACACATAGATTGATACACATGACCAAGATATATGTGCATGTAATACAGGTCATAAAAACTTGCCTGGTTTTTATGGGGTTTCACGAAAAGACTGTGAAAATTACTACTAATTTGGGAACCAGAGGAAAAAAATGCAATATAGAAATATGACTTTCTACTTCTATGGTTCCCTTTATTCTTCTCTATTTCAAAACGTTATACATTTTACAGACTTATTCACACAAAAGGTTGAATCTGCTTTGTCAACATTCTTAAAACCCTCCAAAACTTTGTGATCATTTGGGAGTTCTATTCAAGACCTATACCATTAATAAAATTCATAAAGAATGCTTTTTAATCATAAGGATGCTTAAGAAAGCTAATATTGTGATTCCGAATTCTTTTATGTTGTCATTATTGTTGTTGGAGACAGGGTCTCACTCTGTTGCCTGGGCTAGAGTGCAGTGGCATCATCATAGCTTACTACAACCTCAAACTCCTGGGCTGAAGAGATCCTTCTGCCTCAGCCTCCTGACTAGCTGGGACTACAGGCACATGCCACCAAACCTGGGTAATTTTTCTATTTTTTTTGTAGAGATAGGGACTTCACTATGTTGCTTAGGCTAGTCTTGAACTCCTGACCTCAAGTGATCCTCCCACCTCCTAAAGTGCTAGCATTGCAGGCATGGGCCACCATGCCTAGCCTGTGATTCCTAATTCTTAATGCTTCATTAGTTACTTCCACATGTAAATGTTTTGGGTTCCATCTATCCCACATAAATGAAACCTAGTATACAGAATCCAACCCTAAAATACTCACCTACAAGTTTGAAAAGTTGTTGAAATCAGGCAAACATGTTTATTTTGGGGAGCATCAGACAGACAAGAACATATATACCATTAACAATTTATATTTTCTTTTCTTTCTTTTTTTTTTTTGAGACAGAGTCTCACTCTGTTGCCCGGGCTAGAGTGCTATGTAGTCAGCCTAGCTCACAGCAACCTCAAACTCCTGGGCTCCAGCAATCCTTCTGCCTCAGCCTCCCAAGTAGTTGGGACTACAGGCACGTGCCACCATGTCCAGCTAATTTTTTCTATTTTTGGTAGAGATGGGGTCTCGCTCTTGCTCAGGCTGGTCTCAAACTCCTGAGCTCAAACGATCCGCCCGCCTTAGCCTCCCAGAGTGCCAGGATTACAGACGTGAGCCACCATGCCCGGCCAACAATTTATTTATATTTTCATGTTGACAAAGGGCATAATACCCCTAACCCTAACCACAGCAATGGATTGGGACTTACAGGAATACTATTTCAATTCTTAACAGAACCAAAGTTTCTAGATATCAAACTAGAGTTTCCAAAAGACCCTAGGTTTACTTATGAACGGAAGGGCTTTTAGCCAGTATTCTTATGGGCATTTGTGTCAATGTACTTTTTTCTAAACACTCCAGACTTTTAAGATATCTTCACTTAGACCACATGTCACTATAACTAGCAACAGACAGCCTCTTATTCAGATTTGATTTTGATGTAACTGATAATGCAGAGAAATAGGTAAGCTATGCATATGTTGAGGACAGGAATGGTAGGTAGATCAAATCAATGTTTTCATCTCTTTTAAGTTGTACTTTATGGCTATTTCTGCTGGTCTTTGCACTTTGGGCAGGAGGTATTTCTATTTGAGATGGGTGTTTAACCCTCAGCTGTGAAATCCTCTAATCTTTGTATCTATGACACCTTTCTCAAGGTGTTTCTATTTATACTACACAATTTCTGAATAGAAAGTGAAGATGGAGAGTGGATAGAGGATAGAAGAGAGATTATTAAATAAGACATAATAATCTAGATTTTGTTTTAACAGGAATGGGTTCTACCCAAACCTATAAATTATGTTAGTTTAGTACCAATAAACCTTGATGATTCTAAGAGTATTCAGTATAAACTATTACCCTGTTTTCTTTTAAAAAAAAAAAAACCAAAAAAACCCTAGGGTTTTTTTTTTTTTGTTTTTAAAGAATCCAACTGATTGGCAGGTATCACAGCTACATCTTAAATGTGTGTTACAATAGCAATCTTCATTTTAATTTCTGATGAGAGGAAAGGAAGAAAGCCCATTCTGGAAAAACACTTGGAGTCCCTCCCAACACCAAACCTCTCATTCCTCTTTATATGATAAAAGAAGCTGTGCAATTACTAGGTGTCTAAGAACATCTGAGTGCATTCTCCTACAACTATCCCCCTGGTCCAGCTGGAACTTCTGGCTGTAAGAGGATCACAGAACCTGTGTGTCATGGATGCAAAGATTAGAGGATTTCATAGCCAAGTGGAAAGAGGAAAAGAGGACAAATTTTGCTCAGTTTCTTAGTTGAGGACCCATCCCAATGTGTGATTCCCAGGAGCTAAATACATACTTTTGTCTGCTTTTCAGGGTATTTTCCTTTTGGATTAGTAGTTTTTAACACATATTTATTGGGACTAAACAGGATAAAATCTCACTAATGTTCCTAATTACCGTTTAAAAGCATGCCCCTTCTACTATGTTAGGATAGACGGGGAGCACAAGATTCTTTACCTGATTGTAGGCTTTAAATCTGATTCTTGGGACAATCCAAGTGACTTGTAGTAGCAAATTCCACTCTTCTAACATGAAAGCAAGAGCTAGTAACCCTGACTGTGGGAAGGTGGAGCATGTCTGCACCCCTTGACTGGTGTGTTGGGGGAAATGGAAATAGCAGAGCGGGCAGGAATGTCTAAGAAGAGTCACAGTTGCTCCCCAACACTGGCCACTGCAGGGCCATGACCCTTTTCTTGCCTGGACATTTCACTGATGAAATCTGCCTTCTCTTTGCTAAAATCTACCGAGAAGAACGCTCCTGGTATTAGCTCTTCTGATTTTTTCTAATGAAAACTCCTTTAAGACACTGTAACACCTACCCATGAACCCAAGCACATTTACGATTTGGAGCCCTTCATATGGACTATTTGGGGAGGGAAAGTAGGAAGGTGTATAAAGGTAGTTTATGAATTTAGTTTTCATTTATACTATATTATTACAGTTCATGTTTCAGTTATGGTTTATGGTTGAAAGAAAAATCTTTTTTTTTTTTAAGAAAAATCTCTTTTAAGGAATTTCATCTTGTGACCATTTTCTTCTGTTTAATTCCCTTTCATGAGGCAGTTGTACTCAACTGAAGTGTTGTCTAGATAAATTTCTTAATACATTTCAACTAGTTTTCATGACTAAAAATACATTCCCCAAGAGGGCAGAGGAGTACTGTGTTTAAAGTACATGCTCTTATAAAGAAATAAAAGTGCACATGGAAATAGTTTTATTACCATTTTTTTTACATGAATCCTATAAACAACACCAATCTCCAATGGTCACATCTCTAATAAAGGATCTCAAATGACATCTGATTTTGTAAGTTAATGGAATTTTACTTTGATCTTTCTAGATATTTATTTTAAGCAGTAGTCTTTGAATGAAGGAATGCACAAATCCAGGGATTCCTTCTAATGACAAGGGATGTTTAAGTACAATTGGTAATATTTTTGAAAGCCAACAACTGTTTTCAAAAAAAGTGATTTTTTTTGTTTCAAACTGGATCACAAATTACTGTATTTTTCTTACAATAGTGCTGAACTTTTATTTGAGGTTTTCTGTTTCTGAAAAGCAGACATGATAGATTGAAATAAAAGATAATTTATTGCAATGCTTACTTTCATGTGCAGAGAGAAGCAGTGTAATTGTAATTTACAGTAGCTGTCAAGAAAAATCCATCACAGATGACATTAAAATGACTTATTTTGCCTGAGCCACTTATTGTTTAAATGTGCATAATCTAATAGAAAGAGATTATTTTTTAAAAATCTGCTTCATATTGTTCTAAATTAATATCAAAACATATACTTATGAATTAAACATTAAAAACCATTTATTGATACTTTCATCATGACATTTACAACTCTAAGTTTGAATTATTTTTGATTGAACTGTCACATATTTGTGATTCATGAATCTACACATTCATGATATACTTGTATATACAGATCATATAATCTAGAGATAATTACAAAAATACAGATTTAGAAATATTTTAAAGCCAATGGAGGTACAGTGAGTATAATAACACTATGATCTAAGGATCACTAGGCATCCCTCCCAAAGCAAAAGGACACATAGAGAACTCTTTTCATTAAATCATCTTGACAGATACTTCTTGAGAGACATCATCCTATTCTTTAGGTTTCAGAGGCGAATTTCAGAATTTCCTTTAGAGATCTCAAGGTTTTTGGTAACATAATACTAAAATAAGCTGCTTGAATGCTCTTTTCAGAGTGTATCAGCAGAGGAGAGGCTATGCAAAAGATGGTAAGTATCTTAAAATAAATGGGACTGAGTTGAAAGATGTTTGTAAACCTTTGGTCTGTAATGATCTCAAGTACTTTTGGCTTAAAGGTGGATATCGTTTGTTTATTTACTCCCTTAAGATTTTGCCTGAATAAGAACAGGCAAAATAATAGATGTCCAGCAACACAGCTTTAACACATCAGAACAAACATTTGTTAGAATCAGGGCAGTTTCCTCTCCTGTGGCAGACATAAACCATCTAAATAATGAAATGTATTGGGGTAAAAGTAAAAAGTTCATTGTCTATTATTTTCCACATAGTTTTGTAAGTGCAGTTGTTCGGACTGATCTGGTTTTCAAAGGAGCTTGTACATGCAAATTCATACTCTGCGAAGACTGACCTTTGTATCCAGATAGCTAAAATCCAATGTCACTTTCAATTCTACTCTTCTTCTTCTTTTTTTTTTATGTAGCTAGAATTAATGTAGTGAATATGTAATGAAATGCATTATCCTGCATGGAGATTTATCAGATTTTCCAACTGAATGCTATGCTTTGCTAGTACTAGCTGGAGTTCACCTGCATGTTGGTGTGGCGTGTGGCTCTTTTTTGTAAAGAGTTAAGTCGTACACAAAAAAAGGGAACAAAGGTCAGCACCCAGCCGCCACTTGAATGTGAGATTTTTCTTTTTATTCCCCTTGATGTATACTAGGCTCTGTGTTATTAGTCTTAATGATGGAAAATTGTAGTGTTGATACAAATCTTTTTTTCAAAGTAGTAGGCGGGAGCTCCATTTGTTAGTAAGTTTTTTTTGTGACTAAAAGCCACGGACAGTACATTTATGTAGCAGTAAAAGGCCTAGATGCTCTTTCCATAGCAGAGCTAATTATTCCTACTGTGACCTTACTGATCTAGCCTGTTCCTAGTACATCTCATCTGCACGCCTGTTCCTCTGTGTAGATGGTGTCAGAGAATATGAAAAACCCTATAATGAAACCATTTTCATGATGGAGAAAGGCTACTGGAGTTGCACTTGCTACAAAGAGGCTCAATTATATGAGTAATTGTGATAATTTTCTACATTCATAGCCTTCAATGGGGAAAAAAGAATGAGAGCCACAAAGGAAAATTACTTTAACAAGAAAGTACAGAGAGTAAAAATGGAAGAAGAGACAAAAAGGGGAAAAAATAACCAGAAAAAAAGTTTAAAAAATAGATCTGGAGGGAGGAATAGCGAGACAGGGAGAACAACAGAAATGCTCAAAAGCCCATGTGCAGCTGTGTTGCACAATTAAATTGAATTTTTTTTTCTGCAGTTGATGAATGTGACTACTGCAAATGTGCCTCTGTAGTTAGCTATCATTTGTTGTTCCGTGACAGGAAAAGGATAATTACCTCTCAGAGAGAATCAAAGGCTGACATGCCCTTTAGACACAGCCATGAATGCAGAGCTCGATAGAATGCTTGAATAAGAATCTAGTGTTCTCTGCCCCCTTCTACTGAAGAATAAATTTTGTTAAAATGCAAGAACACCACCAGTAAATTTGTTGAACCCTAGGTGTTCAAAAATATGAGGTGCATCTATCGACTCATCCCATTTGCAAAAATAAAACTGCATTTTGAATTCATTTCTATTATATTCATGGACAGTAAGATAGTGAGATATGCATTAAATTTCTTTTCTCAGTAGGGGTCTGATTCAACATTTCCTATGAAAGAACAGAGAGACACTATCCTTTTTTCCCAGGCTAGTTAGCCTATAATTTCAAACTGTCAAAAACACAATTTTGTTCAAAGTCTTCAATAAAAGCTTCTCAGATATAACCCAAAGAGATTTTACTAAAGTTTGATTCAGACACTGTTACAATATTTTTAAAGCCATAAATACATTTAACTGATATTTTACTGCCTTTTTTCTTAAAGTATTTGAAGGCTTACAAAGAAAAAAGGCAGCATCTTTTCAAGGTGACTAAGCCTTCCATCCTTTAGACAAGTATTAGGGAAGTATTCAATGGTTCATATTAATGAGAACAGTACTTTAAAGGGTTCTGATGTGATCATCTTTAACAAAATGCATTACTTTAAAATAAAAACACATATTCTGCATGTCTACTTCAAAACAGTTATGGGGAAAAAAGACCTAAAAGTAGGTAACACATTACAAAGAAAAGTCTTAAATTCAGAAAATACCCATGCACTCAAAAAGTAAACATAGAATACAGTATGAAAAATAAACAATGGTTTACAGGAAAAATGAACCAGACCAAAAAAGGACAGAAGATCACCCTTTCAGGCTATTTGCTAATCTATTAATTTGAAAGGTAAGGCTTGCTTGAGCTAACACTTTTTATCTTTGTATCATAGGAATACGTTTCAGTTCATTCCTTTATAAAATTTAGCTTTTCTTCTGTCTCATTATCCAAAGATTGGGATGCTTATCCCTACTTGGTACTTTCTTCCATATTTGGCGTGATAATATGTCAAGCTAAAACAAAAGCAGCTACATAAATATTGCTTGCTCCTCCTAGAAGTTGCTTTGCTGACCCTGGTATAATTCATTTTTTTAAACCCTTTTTTTTGTTTCATCCCAGGGAACAACATTGCAGCCTGGCAGTTCACATACTGATATCAGACCGAAATGATGGTTCTGAATCATAAAACATGTCATCAACTTTATACCAAGCCACCAATAACCTTTGTACCATTTGCCAACCCTCCCTTTACTTGTCAATGTAAGGCTTACCTGATTGTGTTTCCAATTACAGAGAAGGGAGCCCCTGCTCTGCAAGCTGCAATTGCTTCATCTCTACACCTTCTGGCAACCTCCACTAACTTTTTACCACATTCATCCACATTGCCCACCAAAAATGTTTCAGAGGTGTCTCCATGGTAGCCATTGTAATAGACCTAAACACAGGCAGAAATTTTAAAATATGTCCTTGTTTAAAAATCTACTCTCCCTCAGTATATATTGTATTCATCTATGTATTTAGTAGACTCATGTGTTTTACCCTTCCACAATTACTCTCAAGTTTGTATATAAAAAAGAAGAAACAGATATACCAAAACCTTGCAAAAATTAAAAAGATGAAGCCATGAAATGATATTGTAAAATTTAAAAACAAGTAACTACTACGGCTAGGTCAGCATTGTGATTAGAATACTACTGTAACATTTTGCTTCCTCACTTATTTCTAAGAAGACAAAAATATATATGCAAATATTAGTGACCAAATACAATGATGTACAATTACCACAATAGGTTTAGAGAACCAAGAAGTATTTAATGGAGTGAAAAGTTTTCTTCAATGTCATGAAGACTTATTTGATCTTTTCTTTATCAGTTCTATATTTGGAAGTGATATATAATGACAAGAAGAAATAAGATAGACATGTTGCTATTATAACAAACAGTAGGAGAATTTAGTTCTAAGAACTGAAGTGGCCCAATATAGGAATGCAATATGCTATAGAAAAATCCTATGTCGAGAAGTGAAATCTTAATCAAATGTTCCTGATAGTAGAATGTTAACAGAAAACACTATATATGAATTTTTAAAGAATTAGAATATAATAAAACAGGCTTAAAACTAAAATTACAGAAAATAGAATTTTATCAGTCTTCATTGATTCAGCAGCCCTACAGAATCTTGAAAGATACCAGATTCATTATAAAAAATCAATGATTACCAAAGACTATAACAGATATAGAAGGCAGAGGAGACTGGTTGAATATTGATCCTTTGATGTAGCATGGAATTTGTTATTTTGCATAAATTTGTCCTAATTATTTTTCATATTTTTCTTTCTCATAAAGTATTAGAATGCAGAAACTATTATAAAAATATATTTATTTGAACTTTCTGTTTTGATACTGAATTAATATCTTAAATCTGTATACTATTCTGCATTTTAAAAAAGCTGCTTTCCTACATTTTGTGACGGTAGCAAGAAAGGTCTTCATTAGATCTTCACTTTATAATTTAGGAAACTGAGGCATGGACAAGTAACTTGTTTAAGGTTAGTGATATAATAAAGGGGCAGATTCAGACTAATATGATTCATTATTGGCTTCTAATCGAGTGTTTTCTCTACTATATCAAATTATCCTAATTATCTTGCAATAGAGTAGTGTTTTATATACTTACTCTCACAGTGATTTGCAATCCAGGAAAATATAAGTTTTGATTTTATATATAAGAATATAAAATTTGCTAATATAAGCATGATTATTCAAGAATATTTGCAACTATGAATTTTTTTTTTTTTTTTTGAGACAGAGTCTCTGTTGCCCAGGCTAGAGTGAGTGCCGTGGCGTCAGCCTAGCTCACAGCAACCTCAAACTCCTGGGCTCAAGTGATCCTTCTGCCTCAGCCTCCCAAGTAGCTGGGACTACATGCATGCACCACCATGCTCGTTTTTTGTATATATATTTTTAGTTGGCCAATTAATTTCTTTCTATTTATAGTAGAGACAGGGTCTCGATCTTGCTCAGGCTGGTTTTGAACTCCTGACCTTGAGCGATCCACCCGCCTCAGCCTCCCAGAGTGCTAGGATTACAGGCCTGAGCCACCGTGCCCGGCCAGCTGTGAATGAAAAAATATATTATTTTTTAAAATCTTTATTCACCTTTTCATATTATTGTTACCTTTCAAAGTGACTACTCGAAAGATTCAAAACATATGGAAACACAATACTTTTGAAAGTCTATGGGGCAGTTATCTATAACTTCTGTTTGTACTCACAAACTATTCTTGTTTTATACTTAATTTATTTAACAGATATTTACTGAGCAACTACTATAGGCGTCAAGTCTTTTTTGAAAAAACATTCAACTTTCCAGGGGGAAAGAAATCCATTTTCTTCTGATGTATACTAGACGTATGTAAACAATTATAAAATGCAACGAGTATTTTCTGATAAAAGTATAGGACCTGATAATGGACTCCTTCACTTAATAAAATATTTCATAAAAAATATAATTTGTTAAGATATTACCTGTTTCCTAGATTCCTTCACATTTCTAGACATTTGAAAGTATTTTACTTTGCTTTATGAGTTTCACAATTGTGAAAGAATCTGAATGTTAAAAACGAAACTATTTATTAAAAGTCTTCAGGAAACTTAGCAAAGGAAGAGAGTATTCTCTTTAGACACATTGGAAACAGTAGGGAAGAGTATGCCGATTTCATTCCAAGCAGCAATGTTTTATAGAGGGTGATTAGGTGAGATAATAAATGTAAAACCCTAAAATCAGATACAATCCAAAATAAAAGCATACCATGAAAAAGATTTTATTTCAGGTACACTTCAAAAAAATACCTCCTTCTACATGATTCTGAGTTGGAAAGATACCAACATGATATATGTGGAGCAAACATTCAAGTATTCTAAGTAGGACAAAATGATATAGGAAATAGTATCAGCAATAAAAGAATCTTTGGCTATCTCCCCACACAAACTGATATGAAGAAAAAAGGTTAAATTAATTTAACTAACTAAAAATCTGACTGAATACAACTATCAGATGCCTATTTCGATCTCTTTCCTACTCCTGTCTAGGTCTCATGGTCTAGATACAATTCTTAAAAATATTTCATTAATAAAAACCATATTCCTTGAATAGTGTCCATCTTAACTAGCTCTCAGCAGATGTCTAAATTTCATTTATTTATTTAAAATTTATTTGTTAATCATCAGATGTGCCGAATTTATTTACGATCTACATAATCCAGAAGTACTGTTACAAAATATTTTAATAAAAGGAACTGTGAAAATATAAATAATCCAAGTGTGAGAAAGGTTAAGAAAATTAGAAAAGGGTAGAGCTTGTACAATTTGAAGTCCCTATGTTCAATTACTTAGGCTTGTTATTTAAAAGAAAAGCTATTAACCATTTAGTGAAGACTTAAGTTCAGACAGAAAATCACTCTGCTCGTACGCTTTGAGCTCAAGGCTCTCTATACCAGAAATGGAACATGACGATACCTTTAGCCATTTTAATAAATCTAGGGAACACTGCTAGCGAAAGAGTTGCTGTCCAAATAGACTGACACACACAGGCCAATGTAGCCCCTAATGACAGAGTAAGATAATGACAGGCCCCACTCAAAATCAGCAGGAAGAGGAAGATCAATCTTGGCAGAGTGAAGGAAAAATGCTGGCTTTCTTCGTGTTAGCTCATCTCATACATATCTAGCTTCAGCAGCTGCCCAGTGCTATGGTGCTCTGCGTTAACTACACAGTGGATCAATAACAATTACACCTTCTCAAAAACATGACACATAGCAGGATTGGGTTGACATTTCACTTAGGCCAACATTGATCTCAGTGCATCTGATTCCAGCCCTAAATTCAAGTCAGGCCTGGGTTTACTTGGAATAAACACAGAGTTAAAGACAAAAAAGGAAACCAGCTGCTTGCGTCTGGGTCTAGAAGTAAACAGCACTTCCACCAGTGCCGTTCACATTTTCAATCCACCCTTCCTGTTGCTACCAGCAATTCTGAAGTTGATCAGAGACTATTTTTTATATGATTTACTCACTGTGACATCAATGTTGATAATATCTCCATCCTGAAGAGGTCGACTGAAACATAAACAGAAAAAAAATGGTGATAGGCAGATCGCAATAAAAGGAATATAAAAATAAATAGCTAATGACTACTATCACAAAGCCAGTGAGTTAACAGTGATGATGTGGAGTGAAGGAGGAATAAACGGAATAAGTATATCTCATCTCTAACTTATGTCAGACACATCACATTTTACAAGCAATACATAATATGAACACATTGCCATTGTTTAAAAATCAACTATTTTTTGCAAAGCATGCACTTGCTACCTTAATTTTACCAAGAACTAAAACAATAGTTGATAGCAAATATTGGCCTACATTTGTATTTTTACCATTTTCATGGTTAAAATCTAAGAAGGTAAAAGAAATATTTAATGCACAACCCCTTTTCTAGATTACATGCTGGTTTAATAAAACATTAAATGGTGGTGTTATATCCATTTAGAAGCAAAATACTTCCAAATTTCTATTTTGCCATATTCAACTTCAGAAGTTTGTCAGTGGGTTTCAAAAGAATGATAGTGTCTTTCAACATGTTATAGATCTTAGTTTCATGTTTTACTTTCCAAAGGAACAATATGTTATTAAGAAATGAATACCTGTCAGGAATACCATGACAGAGCACGTTGTTTACAGAGGTACAAACAGATTTTGGAAAACCTCCATAGCCTAGAGGTGAGGGATAGGCATTATGACTGATGATTTCCTGATGAACAAGAGCATCTATCTCTTCAGTTGTCATGTCAACCTAAAATATTAAATAAAGAAATTGTGCAGTGACAGTTGAAGACATCTCCTGTATTTATCAACTATGTCTATAGCAATGGCACTTCTATGTGAGACTGTATAAATTTACTATGATAAACTTACGATATAACATTTTAATTAATAATGATTAATGTTACAATCCAAAATTGTGCCTTTTTTGACAATCATTTGGGTATATGATGGTGTTATAGACTATTTAGAAATAGAAATTTTAAATTCTAGGATTCTCTAAATCATTTGTGAATCATTAAATGATACAACTCTCCATTTTAGCCTGAAGATTTCAAAAATTTATTCTTCAGCAATTCCTTCTTCTTCCTTAATAGTTAGTGCCTTGGGCTAATGAAAGCATATAAATAAATGCTCAAAAGGATCTTCAGTTTAGACAACAAAGCTTGAAAAGTAGGTCAACCCACACCTTTTTATCTCAGTAAACATTACATGGGTTTCGCAGCAATGGCATGGAGATTAAGGGGCATCATTTAAAAAACTGGGTCTGCTACATTTTGTAGAGATTTGATTTTCACTGATCTTGATTTCTTTCACGCGTAAATAATTTTTTTTTCTTTTTTTGGAGACAGGGTCTAGCTATATTGCCTAAATTGGTCTTGAACTTCTGGGTTCAAGTAATCCTCCTGCCTCAGCCTCCAGAGTAGCTGGGATTACAGGTGTGAGCCACTGTGCCCGGCTAAATAAATGTGTTTGTAAAAAATATTTTTCCCTTACTAGAAGGTATCCCAAACTAAATTGCTCCCATACTAAAAGAAAGCCGAAATTGAGTTTTCTAAGTTCACAAACACCACCTCCATGAACTCATAAATCATAAATAACATTCTAAACCAAAAATAAAATATCATATTAAAAATTAACTATTTATTCAACAATGTTCTTTGTGTTATTTTATATTCACATTATGCTTAGTCATGTTGCTATAACAAATTTATTACATAGACGATACCGTAAGTTATTTCATCTTTGAGTATTACTTCCTAAAGTCTGCAGGCTCTTATTTTGGAAACTATAGGCTCATATTTTGTTTTATGGTCCTTACATTGCAGGGTATTTCAGATTATTATGAAAGAACTAAATCTTGCAGGACAGTTGTACATAATTACATTGCTATATTACTTATAGCTGTGTATATCTGGTCTGATCTTTCTTTGTAAAGCTAATGCAAGAAAACAGAAGACAAAGTACAAGGTAGAGCAAATCTTCAGGCACACAGAAATAATGTGGGGAGTAAAAGCAGAAACTATAGGCAAGAGCAAAAGAGCAAAAGTCAAAGCTATCTGCTATTGATCAACTTGGATTGGCTGATTCAGCCCAAAGTATCTCTAGAATTTTGCTAGTTAAAACTGAATTTGTATTTTAAATTACTTCTTGAATGAACACATAAAATAAAATTCCTTTCCCCCATCCCAAGGCTTTACTTAATGCTTTAAAACAAATTAGGCATATACAAAGGAGAGTTAAAAGGAAAGAAAAAAAGCAGTGTTTGTGGCCCCTGATGTAAGTCGTTCTGAGGCTTGGTGAGACACCACCTTTAAACTCTTCCCAGCCAGGAGGAGGACATGACGGGCCAGCTGACAAGCCTGACGAAGCCCTTGAATCTGATCTTCATTCTTAACTTCTATGCTGTCTCCCCAGTCGGGTACAATGCCTGTCGTCACATAGTCTGGCTTCTTTATGTGCTTGAGGAAAAAGGATTGAAAACGAAGATCAGAACCCAGCGCACGACAATGGGATCATTTTTTCGGACACAGCCTCCTGCTTCATGGAGCTCTGCCCTTCCTGCCGGAGCACCGACCTCCGAAGCCAGCACAACAGACCCTCCAGGCTGCCCTGGTTCCTTCCCCTGCCCTTTTGAACTTAACATTGCCTGTTAGTGCTGCCTCTGGATGGTCTGTTAACCTTACCATGCTTTGAGTCAAACTGGACTGAAGTAGACTTCTGGTCAAAACAAACAGTAGTTTTCTTTTCTTCCTCCTCCCAACTGGGTTAGAAGTATGTCACCATTGATGAAAAATAGCACCCAGCTTCCAATTTGCCAAATGGTTAATTAAGAGCACTTTCATCTTCTTAACACAAAGATAAAATTTATGCAAAGGATAGCTCCCAACACCCTCTCTTCATGAAAAATATGTAAAAAGGCTGCCTGTCAAGTTCCCTGAAGCCTATTACACATACACTTTTCTTACACTTTGCAACCATACTCAAACCGATAGGCTAGAATGAAACAACTTTCTTTATTTCCCCAAGTACATAAAAATATTTCCATTATTTAATTATAAATATATTTCCATTATCTGTCAAGAACAAACAAGATGCACCCTCCAAAACTCAAAACAGACGACTCTGACCACTCTTATAGACCTTTCTCCACCACTTACTTAAACCCGTGGGCAGTATTGAGAAAATAAATACTATCTTACACACACAGAGCTTCTTTCAGTCCAAGGTTTTGCACAGCTCTTTACAAACTATTTGTAAAGCATTACAAACGATTAACATTGTTGAATAGTACACAGCAGTTTAGGATGGGAAGCTGAGAGAGATAGCATTATTCAATTGAAACATTGCTGCAGGTCCAGAAGAGCTGAGGTTAGGGCTCTCCTCTTGACTTCAGGATCTTTACTTATTCTCCTGCTCAGACGGGCTTTTCTGACACAGGTAACGCTGTTGTTTGGCTTGCCACAGCTGAGCTCTGGAGGAGCACCTGCTCGTCTACAGCTCCACTGCACGTGCCCACAAATGCTCACCAGGTCTCCCCCAGAGAGCCTGTGTTCTTGTATCCACTCTGCTCTGTGATCTGGCCAGGTTACAGCGACAGGCAGAAGGGCTGCTGGGTTGTCACTGAAATGTCTAAAACAATACATCTCCTCTCTGGAGATTTCTTTTTCTTTTCTACTAAGGAAAAATAATGTCAATTTTGTGACTAATTCCAAACGCTAGCTCTCACTGTGCTGTCCAGAACTCAGCCGAGCCAAGGAACGTACTCTGGACTCTAGTGGCCCTTCTGTCACAGAAGCCTTTGCCACGAAAATGGGCCACTCATCTTCAGGAAGCATAACACACTTAATGTGGGCTCACTATAAAAAAATGCATAAAAGGGAGAAAGCAGATGACTTTTGTGACAAATCTATATTTCTTTTAGCTGTTCTTCTTCCCAAAGGACTCACACAACTCCTTTACATTGCATTTTGAAAAATGCATAAACTGCTTTCCACAGAATTGCAATCTCTGGGGGAAAAAAATCAAGAATGCTCTGAGACAAGATGTTTTATTTAATTTTCTCTAAAAGACAATTCAAAGACAACAGCAGCATCAATAATATGGAAAGTATAAGAGCAGGCTTTCAAAAAAATCTAGTGTATTAGTGTTAAGAAATCTCTTTTGAATCACCCCAATTTTATAGTCAATTTTTCTCCTCTAAAAAAAGTTAAGAAACTACATACACGGAGTTTTATCTTCACCTTAGCAATTTAATATAGAAAATTTCATGATAGAAGTTTTAATTCTAAATAAGCTAAAGCAATTGAAAGCTCAGAGCTTTATTTTAAAAAATTGATGTTACAGCAATGCAGGATACTAAAACTTCTCACATCACTATTTTAAATCACAAACCAAGTTTTAAAATCATGACTCAAATGGCTCAGAAATCAAACATACAAAAACGTTTGATCGCTTCTACAGTCAACCTTTATCTTGGCTGGAAAAAGCAGCAGATAATAGGCGACACAGTACCTTGGGGACTGGATGAGCTGAAGAAACTGCAGCCGGCAAAACTATACTGTGTGAAATATCTCTTTGTCTCCGAAAAAAGAAATTTCTTCTTTGTTGACTGCTTGACTGCTTGTGTAAGTAGATATGATTGAGTGATGAAGAGAAAATTCTATGACAACCTATGAGCAGAAATAGACATATGTTAGGTTAAAAAAAAAAAACCTAATATAGTACTCCATTTTAAGATGTTGTACTGTTATCTATTAAATCATCATTCTAATACTTTATTGACTCGAAAAGGAAAAGCCCCAAATAGAAAGGAAAGCAGTAGTATTCTGAGTTCTAGTACAACAGTAGCACAGCATATTTATTAGCTAATACTATGTTTACATAAATGCTTGACAATGGAAAACTCTAGTGGGAAACCAACATATAGAAACATCTGCTAAGCGCCAGGTCTGTAAAAAGAACAATTTCTGCTGTGATACCTTATGTGGCAATGTCCAGGCTGACCCTGGATTCAGGGCACTGTTTTGATGGCTTTATATTCTTTAAAGCCGTTTTCCTTTCAAGAATCATGGACAAATTGCCAGCTGCACTTTTTGCCCTCCATAGGATTACTACTCTGTGTTAAGTTCTCGGGCAGCAAGGCATTATACTGAAATTCATTGTGATGAATGCTCAAGGCAGATAAAGACTAACTAGAAAAAATGTAGGTAGTAACCCCCACCCTCCAAAAATGAACATAGGGTTCAAAGTATTCACAATGGAAATTTAGAAATATCTCTCAAAACTTTATGTGCACATGTCCCTTGATTCAGTAGCTCATCTCCGAGGACTTTTTCCTGCAGATATTATGCAGTGATAGATGTATAAAAATATACCCTCAATGTAGCATTGTTTGTGGTAGAAAAAAATGGGAAACAACCCAAATGTTTCTAAATGGGAAACAGCAATAGGGACTAGTTAAATATGTTATGGTATATCTACACAACAGAAAATTCCGGAGCCATTAAAAAGAATAAGCTAAATCATCTCTATGTAACAATATGGAAAGAGGTCACAATATACTGTTAGGAAAAAAGCAAATGCCGAACAATATGTACAAAAAGCCCACTAATGTAAAAAGAGCTTATACACTTAAATAAGCTTATACGTGTCTATAAAATTTCTAGAAATTGATATTCATCAATAGTGGTTATTTCTGGGGCATGTGATTGGGGCTGGAGGTAGGAAAGAAGACTTTTTTTTTTTTTTGAGACAGAGTCTCACTCTGTTGCCCGGGCTAGAGTGAGTGCCGTGACGTCAGCCTAGCTCATAGCAACCTCAAACTCCTAGGCTCAAGCGATCCTTCTGCCTCAGCCTCCCGAGTAGCTAGGACTACAGGCATGCGCCACCATGCCCAGCTCATTTTTTCTATATATTTTTAGTTGACCAATTAATTTCTTTCTATTTTTAGTAGAGACTGGGTCTCGCTCTTGCTCAGGCTGGTTTCGAACTCCTGACCTTTGAGTGATCCGCCCACCTCGGCCTCCCAGAGTGCTAGGATTACAGGCGTGAGCCATCGCACCCGGCCCAGGAAAGAAGACTTTTTGATTCATTTTATTTTATCCTGTACTGTTAGGATTTTTTAAACTATCCATTTGTATTATTTTTATAATAATAATTTTAGCAAATCCCCAACAGGTCACAACTACATGGCAGGGATTGGCAAACTACAGCCCGAGGACCAAATCTGGCTTGCTGACTGTTTTATACAGCCCCAGACTTAAAAAATGATTTTTACATTTATAAATGATTGCAAAAAAAGAAAAAGAAAAAGAAGATTTTGTAACACATGAAATTATATGAAATTCAAATTTTGGCGCTCATATATAAAAGTTTATTGGACCATAGCGACCCTTATTTGCTTACAATTGTCTATGGCTGATTTTGAGCTACAGTGGTAAAGTCGAGTAGTTATGACAGATACCATATGGCCCACAAAGCCTAAAATATTTACCCTATGGCCCTTTTCTGAAGAGGTTTGCTGATTCCTGGTCTAGAGCACTGATTCCCAAAATGAGGTTCCCAGACCAGTAGTATTAGCGTCACATGGGAAAACAATGTAAATTCGTGGGCCTCTGTGACTTAAATTCTGAGGAAGAGGCCAGCAATCTGTGCTTTAACAAGCCTTCAGGGCGATCCTGATGCACACTGAAGTTTGAGAACTACTGGCCTAGAGTAACATTCCAGCTGTGAAACACAATGAAAACATGAACTGCAGGTGAGCACTGGCCCGGGTACTCAGGATCTCTGAGTTGGGGAAAGACAACGATGCAAACAAACCCCAGTGGGCAGAGACTCAGAGTCACAAGGTTCACTTGATTATGTTCTTCCATAAAGTTGAATGCGATATTGTTGAATCAAACCTACAGAGGTGTTTTTAAACAATTTCAAACACCAGAAAAAATGCCAGAAATATCACTTCTTTAAAAGAAAAAAAAGTGGCAAAAACTGGAAAGAGTGGTTCATACCTTATAGTCCCAGCTACTCGGGAGGCTGAGGCAGGAGGATCACTTGAGCCCAGGAGTTCAAGACCTGCCTAGGCAACACAGCAAGATCCTATCTCAAAAAAATGAAAGAGAAAAAGAAAAAAAGAGAAAGAAAAAGAAAAAAGAAAAGAAAAAGTGGTTTGATAGAGGTAGGTATATATTCCCTAAAGCTTGTGAAGTATAATCCTTCCCTAATGACAATACTGGCAGCCCTAGGATTGTCAACTGATACATGAGGGACAGAGTTGTGTCCTAGGAAAAGCAGATAGTTGGAAAGCAGAAGCCTGGACTTTGTTTCAGCTCCACCACTTGTTAGCTGAGTAGCACTGAACAAGTTTCTTCTTTTGCGTCTCAGGTGAAAAGTAATAGAAATAAGGAGTGTGAAGGTGCCTTACACTTTTAGTAGATGCCCAATAAACAATAGTTCTTCCAAGAATACATAATAAGTAAAATGGGAAAGAAATATGGGCTCCAGTATAGCTTCTAATAGTTTACACTTATTTTGTGTCTATTGCTGTACTAGACACTTTACGTACGTTAGCTCATTAACCTTCACAGAAACCCTATGAGTTGTAGACTGTCATTACCCCACTGCACAGCTGAAGATACCGAGGCACACAAAGGGGACATGCAGTAAGTGCCAAAGCTGAGGGAAAGCAGGTGGAGTTGCCTCCATGAAGTATATTACTTCTTTCACAGCATGAGAAAAACATGAGCTAACACACATGGAAACACCCAGAAAATGTAAAAATCATCATAAAACTATTGTTACGACTATTATTATGTTATTTCTCTAAAAGAGGTGATGCGTTGACCCAATCCATCCACTGCCTCAAGCCAAGCTCCCTTCACTGGCCAAACACATGCTTAGCTGGGCAGTCTGTGGGTATGGAATGGAAAATTTGGACTCAGGTGGACTCAATCCATGACTCCAGTCCCCTAACTGCATCTCCAGGTACGACCACATACAAGATACAAGCTCATGAGTGCTTCCCTTTGGAGGAAAGTATGTATTATGATTGCTATTAATAACGATAATACTAACAGAAGTAGTAATAATAGTGGCTAACATTCCATGGACACTTTCTTTGGTTAAACTCAGTGCTATGTGCTCCACATACATTATCTCTTACCAGCTCTGTCAGTAGGCAGGCAGCTATTAACATCACTATCTTATGGAAACAGAACTAAGGCTCACATCTCTCTGGCAATCAATTACCTGGTCCCAAGCTTAGTCCTCTGAGTCCAAGTCCAGAGCTATGCCTGGTATTCCAAGCTGCCTCTCAGCAGTGTGCAGGGGCTCCTATAAGTTCTATGGGCTCGAGTGCTTTGCTATATAATGTGTTCTTTCAGGGATTGGATTTCAAGGACACTTTTTTTCTTATCATGAAAAATGTAAATATCGTGTGACCAGTTAACATTTAGAATGAAGATATTTTTTCATGAAAATTCCTAGAAATGATCTAATTGGGAGGCATTGTGGTAGTGAAAATAGCATGAGCTTTGAAGTAAAACACATTTGAGTTACCAAAACTTCTGAGCCTCACTTTCTTCCCTGTTAAATGGGATTAATAGTGCTCTCCCTACCATGAGGCTGATGTGAGCATTTGCTGAGATAACATATATATGTAAACCATCTTTAAAAAAAATAGGTGCTCAGCTGGGTGCGGTGGCTCACACTTGTAATCCTAGCACTCTGGGAGGCTGAGGTGGGAGGATTGCTTGAGGTCAGGAGTTTGAGGTTGCTGTGAGCTAGGCTGATGCCACAGCACTCTAGCCCAGGCAAAGAGTGAGACTCTGTCTCAAACAAAACAAAACAAAACAAAACGGTGCTCCATAAACATTCATTTCTTTTCCTTTCCCTTCTCACCTCTTTGACATGTTCACCTCTAGGACCTCTAAGTTTATTCTTTCATTCAGCACCTACCTACTGAATTCATTGCTATGTGCCATGCTCTGAATGCAGGGAGCACAGTGGTGAAGAAGGTGACAAAGTCCTTACTGCCATGAAGCTTACATTCTTGTAGTGGGAGGCAGGCAGTAAGCAAATCAACAAATATATAAGGTTATATCAGATAGTGTTATACATGATGAAAAAAGGACCACAGTGACACAACATTGGATGGCACCTTGCAGTTTTGCCCCTGGAGCTAACTACGTGACCTTGAGCAATACAGTGGACACTGACCAAGAGCTTACTGGTGCCAAGCTCCATGCTGAGCACTTCACAGATGTTACCCACTGAGATGCAGAAGCTTAGTAAAATAATAGAGTTGGACTTCATAGTCTTTGAGGTCCTTTCAGCTCTGAAATTTGTGCCTTCATAACAACATTTGATTGTCATGCTTCATCCCATGCAATGGGACGATGTAGTCTCTGATCAATTTTAGGACTCATGAAGATTTTTTTCAATGTGGCTGATTACACAAAAGAGAGAGCATCTTTATCAGTATTATCAAGTTCAAGGACACAGTCATTCGACGGGGAACCTTTTCTATGTACTTAAACTTGAAGCACAAAGTCATCAGGCCTCTACTAGTATATCTAAATGAGGCTTTTGAGACATTCACTTTTAAGATGAACAGTTGCCAATGTACCTGTGCTGCCAAATGACGGCCTCAACGCAGAAAAGATGCAGGCACACCCACAAGACTGGATGGCAAAATTCTAAACATCGGGACAGCCTGAACAGATCCAATCTGTTGACAATTATGGTTCTGCAGTATTCTCAGCAATTCCACTTTCATAAGACACTTTTGTATTTGAAGTGAAATCTTTCCTTTCAATCTGATAAATGACACGCTTATAAATGTTGTCACAAAGTAACAAGATAATAAGATACCATGTTTATTCCACTAACTATTCATTACAAACGAGAAAAAAAACTAGTATTTTCACAGGTAAAATGAAGAAATGGGCTTAAGCCATGGTACCTTTAGAAGATAATGGTTCTCCAATTAACCTGGCAAAAAAAGTGGGGGAGGTCCTCAACCTTATCATATTGTAATTAATAAGTAGTAAATTTTCCAAATGCAGAGTGAGCAAAATTAAAATCCCTAGACCCCCATTACATCAGGGTCAAAAAAAAAATACCCAAACTATAGTATCTGATATAGATCAATGTAGAAAAGGTGTGTTGAGTTTCCTACATATTTCTTTTCTTTATAAATCACAACTGATACCATATAACTACATGTAACATCCAACTTGCTACTATCGATTTGACGGGTGATGACCATCATCAGAGAAAGGGACGCTGGCCAATTTGCACCAGCCCCAGGGCTGGCCTCGCTGTCTTCTTCGCACTATCTTTCACCCAGGACCCCCACAGCACACCCTCTTTTGGTAAAGCTATTTTGGGGAAACAAGACACAGGTGTGTACTAATTGCCACAGGGGCAAGTAGAGTATCTCTTAGGAGACGCCCGTGGGAACTCATCAGAAACCTCAGAAAAGTAGGAGAGCCCAGAACAGCAAGGATTTGCTTTGAACTAATTTCATCTTGCAAGAGATGATCATAGTGAGTATTGTCACTGTTGATTACCTAACAGAAACTTTATAAAGGGTTTTCTTAGGCAGTAAGTCTATACGTTATTTGTTATGAATACTAGAGTATTTACTGTTACCAAAGGTAATAAGAATTAATTTCAGTGGCACAAAAATTCTATCGGCGCCTAGTTTGAGCTGAATGCTGAAAATTACAGGCAACTGCTTCTTTCACTCCACGGAGGAGCACACTGTGCAGCCTGAACGTCTCTTGAAATTGCTATATGTCCTCTGGATCCTGCAGCACATTTTTCACATTTAAAACACGCATTTGGAATGTAAATCTAGGTTATGGTTTTAAATATTTTCACATTTGGTAATAACATCAATTTCTAAATGCTGCATTTTATTTCCCTTTACAGATTAAGTCTGAAAGGTGGGATTACAGAATTCAAGTATGATGGAGGGAGGAATGCTTTTTAAATAACTAATGTTGCTGCACACAACATGCCCTATATTTATTGGCCTCTTACTCAGGGTCCATTTTAATTGTTATCTGCTCATGCATTCTATACCACATAATGAAACGCTTCCATTTCACCCACTGTGCCCTGGGTTTTTATGTGCACCTTTTCTAATGACCCTTAATTAAGCTGATTTCATTCTTGAAAATGTGAGTTTTCTTTTGGTCAACAAGTATTTTTAAGGGAGAGGTCTGAATGAACTTTCAGAAAGACATTTAAAATGCCTATTATTTTAAGCAGTTGTAAAACTGAACAAAGTACATTTGTACTCAACTGTAGGCCACCAACACCTATATTTTTCATTGTGCGTTTCCAAGGAAGCACTTTCACCCTGCAGCGTGCCCTCAATCCTCAGTTATGTTACATTTCAGAGGTATCAAATATCTGGGTAGAAAACAACACAATCAAGTAGCCTGGTACTACTTTACATCAGCTAACAATGTCAACCAGAGATAATATGTAATTTAAAAGACACCCTGTAAAATGTCTTACTGAATATATTTTTTCATAATGATCAGTAAATGCCAAAGTCTAGTAACAAAACTATTATTTATAGCATATTAACATCTAATTGATTTTACAAATGGAGGCAATTATTTTGGA
This sequence comes from Lepilemur ruficaudatus, assembly GCA_963574885.1. Lineage (NCBI taxonomy): Eukaryota > Metazoa > Chordata > Mammalia > Primates > Lepilemuridae > Lepilemur > Lepilemur ruficaudatus. The sequence goes on along the minus strand of CAUYRT010045226.1, from coordinate 9,131 downwards.
TGAAGGGAGTAATGCCTGCCAGATTTAAATGATTTATGATTACCAAGAGAGAAAACAACAATGTTTTGCTAATTCATTTTCAAATATGGCTCTTACCTTCATTGACGATTTTAATTTTAAACCAAATGATTTGCCTTAAATACTATATTAACTTTAACAACCAAAAAAAGCAAGGTACTTTGTGACAGCAATCTTACGTGTTTTTACCTGTTTAAAAATGTTGCTTTCTACAGTAGGGTCAGAAGGGACTATACCATAGGAATATATTTTCAAGGTGCTGATTTAGAACCACAGAAAGATCACACTTCATAAACTCCAACCAATTACCCAGAATAGGAGCACAGGGTAACAGCGCTGTGAGAACACAAAGTCCAGGCGAACACTGCGAATGCACGTAGACCTTATATTTCTTCACCTAAAACACTGTCTGCTTGACAGATTTCATACCTTGTGCAAATGTTATGAAAGAAAAATTAAATAGTCTGCATCACTTGATATAACTTTTATTGATTTTTATAATCTAGTACTAAGATGTACTTGTTTCAAATATAAATGAGAAAGATTGAAAGTTCCTTCCCATTTCAAGGCAACTATAAAGCAGAAGAGAAGCTCACATTTCACAAGAAATAACCTGTGCATTTGTTGAAGGAAAAAAAAAAAAACACAACCAGGGAATGCCCCAGGCTGAAGCAGATACTGATTGGGCAAAGCTAAAGGACAAGGGCCCTTGAAACTAAACAAAAGCAAATTCATTCTGTTGACAGATGTTGATTACATCAAAGCAATAAGGAACTCCCTCAAGTCCCAAATTCTTTTTTTAAAACAATTAATATCGCTCTACAATCTACACAATAAGGACAAAGTTAAGTTTTTTAACCAATCATAATAAACATTATTAAACTTGTTTTAAAAGAGTTTCAGTTCAGTTAAAGACTATTCCAGTGTGTTTTTAGCTATGGGCTTCTCCAAACAGTGGTTTATTCATTCCCATGGACATGTCTGGGAAGCCAAGCTGGCCATGCCATCAGCCCCTTCCCTCCAGGGGTTAACTGCTCTGGCTGCCAAATAAAATACAGAGCGAGCCATGTAATTATGGAGACAGTCAAAGGGCAGGCTCTATTTTGAAATCTATTTGCACAGACAAGGTCTTCCAATTGAACTTACAGGAAACAAGCTGGTAAAGAGCCTCCTTCTCCCCAGATGCTTTCCACACTTTTTCTCCAATTCAGGAAATCATGGATATGGACACCATACACCACTGCTTCCTGGATTTCAAGCTAAGATGCCATTACAGAGAGAAGAGTGGATCTGTTTCACGAACCTATAAAAAACATTTTTTTCTTTGGCCTAATTAACAGCATTTGGCAACAGCCTCTGGATGATAAAGCTACACTGTTTATTAAACAACATTTCTGAAGAGGATGCAGGCCCAGTTGGTATGCAGGTGTTAGAAAACAGCTCATTTTTTTTAAATGCCCAAAATAAAGCACATACTTGAGTCTAAAATATACTGGCATAAATACTTGTCTGAAATAAATATTCTACTTGACATCCAACAGTGTTGTCCTTGAAGTTATTTATAGCTAAGACTGTTAAAAGAGTAACAAAGATTCCACAGAAATACAATTGGAAATGTGTAAAATATTTTTACATGACAAAAAAACTCACTTTTATGCCAAAACATAAAAGTTCATCCTAGTTGCTTGATGCTCTAAGTTGGCAATTTCTACGAGAATTCATCATCCTCATGTTAAAGTAGGACTGGATCAGTACTACTAATGAAACTTAGTTGTCAAATGAAGCTGAGATAGTTACTAATCTGTAGATGTCAGAACTCATCTTTTTTTTGTTTTTTCGTTTTTTTTTTTTTTTGAGACAGAGTCTCACTCTGTTGCCTGGGCTAGAGTGCTGTGGCATCAGCCCAGCTCACAGCAACCTCAAACTCCTGGACTCAAGCAATCCTCCTGCCTCAGCCTGCCAAGTAGCTGGGACTACAGGCATGCGTCACCATGCCTGGCTAATTTTTTCTATGTATTTTTAGTTGTCCAGCTAATTTCTATTTTTTTTTTTTTTTTTTTTTAGTAGACATGGGGTCTCAAACTCCTGAGCTCAAATGATCCGCCCGCCTCAGCCTCCCAGAGTGCTATCAGAACTCATCTTAAAGCCATAATCCTGGGAGTCCTGGTTCTAGAAAAGTCCAAAGCCTAGGAGCCTTGATTCCAGAAAAGATGAACTGGAAAGTCAGTCATAGTTAGAAGGCTTCTGGGGAGGGCAAGGGTGGCAGCCTGAGGGTCCCCTCTTCCAATAATAACATTCAAGAATGGTGCCCAGGTCACAAAACATGACCTTCCCCAAGGCTCCATCAGGAAGTTGGCTCTATGCTACAAGTCTCCTCCATGTCAAAAATTCATTAGTGGCAACTGATAGAATATAATATCAACGACAAATTCAGAAATGGTTTAGGAAAATACTTCATTTTGCTTCTTTACAAAAGCCAGATTTGATAATATATGATTATTCATTAGCATACACCACCAGCACCCAGGGATCTATATTTAAATAAGCAGCATTCCCCTCTTCTTGGGAAACAAAAACACCTCAACTTACTCTAGAAACACAGCTCAATAAATATTCCAATGTAATAATGTAGACTCACATTCGTGGGCCTAGGAAAAAAAATTCCTTTAGGTGAACCCAGCTATAACTGGGGGAGGGCAGTAAGAACTCAAAGTGTAAAACTTAAAGCAGATCATCTGGTGGATAAGTGGAAGTTATATAGAAATGATTAATTTGTACAAGATATAGGGTTATTGTATGAAATTTCTCCATTTAAGATAAAAAGTGTTTACTTCAAAATTTAAATTGAAATTCATCTTTATAATCATAAAATATTGAGTCACACTCAAATGGTATATACTTAGCAAATACCATTGTCTCTCAGCTAAAGTTTAGAGAAAAGCAGCTTTTTAGCACTTCAACAATACATACACTCAGGCAACTTCTTGGACAAAGAAATATTGTATCCTTCCAGAGGAAATAAAGGAGCTGTTTATTAGGACCATGGCTAAAATGTAATAATTCATTCTAGTTGAGCCCTGTGAAAAATGTCATCAAAATATCATTTTCTTTGCCAGATTTTCTGGATGCCGTAATATCATTAAAATACAGAATAAAAGACAAGATCTAATCGGAGTAGAAGCAAAACACCAAAATGAACCAAAACCAAACGCTCCATCAAAGTAACAGCAAAGAATTTCACACAGTCCTGGTACCCAGGAAATGCACACTTGTACGTTAGCACAGAACATCTGGCAAATTTCAACTTTCCGAAGTCTCTCAAAAGAAACATTCCTGTTACCTCACACACTTTGGTTAAAGAAGAGGAAAATAGAACAATTTTATATTAAAGCACACAAATAGGAACCAGAAAGAGCAATTTCATAGAAATCACACATGGGATTCAATTTTAGAGAAAGTCCATATAAAAACATGAGTTTTAAAGAAATTGCCATAGTAAGAAATCCCTTCTTTAATTCTTAAAAAAAACCCCACCAGACTATGCATAAATACTACTGTCATGTAAAATGCTACTCAAAATATTAGTTATTTTGATTAAAATACCTAATAATAAAATGCTACTCAAAATATTAGTTATTTAGATTAAAATACCTAATAATAGAAGATGCAGGGACTTACAATGTATGATCAAACACAGGCTTTAATATGAATATTTTAAAATTGTATTAAAGCATTTGAAAACAGCATAATTTCAGTCTTCATATTATAATAATGTCAACTGAATTCTATATGCAGCATGCTCTAGGTATATTGTTGGATGCATTTCTTTCTTCCTTTCTTTTCAATGAGCTATTGAAAGTTATCGTTACATAGGCAAACAATTGGTACGAAATAGTGCTGAGCTCTGACCAAAACTGTAGTATCAATATAAAAACAAACAAACAAAAAACCCCAAACCAGCCAAAAACAAAAACAAAAGAAAAAAACCCTACATCTTAAAGCTTTCCTGAGGACGATTTCACTGTACAACTCCAAGTGAAAGGCATGAAATAAAAAGAAAATATTTGAATATAGATCTTACAGAGGTATTTTGACAATTGTGGGAATTTTGTTTCTGCCCTATGACCAGGCAGTAGGAGTGGCAGGAAGGTTGATAGGTAAGTCAATAATCACAACCAAAATGACAAAGCTAAAGCTTCAGGAAACTATGTATTTCTAAGCTTCCACTGCTGAGATTATACAGATTCAAGACAATAGAAGCCAAGATCATTCATTAAGGAGTTATTTTCAACCAGAAAAATAAAGAGAAGTATACAGTAGCCTCTTTAGTACAAGAGAAACCTACAAATATTTTGAAGGCAGCTTTTTGGACTGGTATAGAAATGTTGCCACAAATAATCTTATATTCAATTCCACTGGGTAGACTTGGTTAATCAGACGAGTAATCACTCCATAGCTTTAGGCATTAATGCAAAAAGCACAAGGTATTAAAATAGTACAGGCTTAAAAGAGGAGTTCTATAGAAGCCTGCTTGTTTGGCCCAATTTTTTTTTTTAAGATATGGATATTCAACTATTTGTTATTTTTGTACTAAAGATTAAAAATTAAAACTACCACCACCAACAACAAAATATACTCTTTACCTGTATAGCACTCTGCTTCTCATATCTGAAAATACAGTATTATTTGAAAACCGTAAGGAACTAAGTAATTCACACTTAGTAGAATGACAAATTCATCACCTCATTTTTAAAGTTTTCAATATTGCCAAAGTACTAAAATATTTGATGTGTAAAATATTTGAAATATATTTATTGTCTAATGTGAGCATATTGTACACTTTTTGAACTATACTTCTACCACAGTGTTACAAAAAGAAAACCACGCCCCAAATGCCTAATAAAACACAGCCAATTCAGGGGGGGTAAAAAGTAGGAAATTGTGTGGAATTTAAAGCACTTTATAATTTGCTTGTGAGTGTATGATGGGAGTTTCCCCTAAAAGATGCACCTTCCTAATTATATTTAGTTGAGTTCTTGTTTAAATTGGTTTTTCTTCTCTGAGTACTCATTGGTTTACTTGGACTAGTTAGTTATAATTCTCTATGCTGTAGTTTCCTCATTTGTTAATAGAGATAATAATACCTTCTTTACAGGGTTGCTATGATAACTGTGTGACATGATATTCAGAAAGTGGTGCAAAGTAAGCACTCAATAAATGGTTACTATCACTGGTTACCTGACTCTGGGAGGAGGTCACTCTAAAATGGACTAACCAGTAGGTAGAAACCAGGCTGAATTTTGTTTTGGATAATCCACAAAGTAATTAATTCACAAAGTAATCCATGACATCCTAGGCTGGGTCACAGTTTCTACTTAAAGCCATGCTATCCAAAGCACTGAGTCTCTCCTGACCTCACCATCAAATAAGACTGTAGGTGTAGAAGCACTTTACAAACTGGACAGCATCTCATGACTCTAGTGTATTGACAAAAGGCTCAAACTCAGTAGAATGAATTATGGATAGCCTAATTTTGATGTTTTTCTGAGAGCTCCTTGCTAGCTGTGGGCCCTTGCTAGTATGCTGATGGTTAATAGAGAGGTCTAAGGAAAATCTCTTCTTCTTCTCACAGACATCAAAGACCCTGGCTTTTTTCAAGAATCATATCCTTCTAAAATGTATTAGTACACCAAATTGTTCTTAAGTCTGTGCAAAGGCTGGGATAGGAGGAATCACGTTGTAGAATGATTCCACTTTGCAGTGACGACAGTCCCTGTAAAGCTCACTATCACAAACAATTTTAAGAGTTAGATCAGAATGCTGCTCTTTTTATTCTGTTACTAAATAGTATTCAGTCAACGTTGTGCTTAGCCATAAACTGTAATGTTGTCCTTGGTAACTTCAGTAACTTAAAGTTTGTAAGAATTTAAACATATTTGTCTTGGTGTACAATCTGTTTAACAGAAATATTCTAGAGCTCACCAAACCTTATTGTTTCAATGTACCAAGAAGTATTCTTTGCATAAAAATTCCTGTTTATTAAACAGTGATACAGGAAGAACTTATTTACATTTCAAGCACCACCAGCATACATCATTTATGACAAAAAAGGCAAGCACTCCATAAGAAATGCTCAATCACTGTCAATCACAAACACTAAAATATACATAAACCAAAGCACACCGTGTGAACTGTATTAAATTCGGCTAAACACAGAATTACCAATAGAACAAACAAAAAAACAAATAATTATCAGTGACTCACAGACCTATTTACACAATACACAAAATAACTTGGAAAGGTGTAACCATGGAAACCTGATAGCCTAAATTCAGTGCCTTTAAATTTTGCATTTATTTAAACACTGTGCAAATGATGTCCTTACAAAATTTAAATATGTTAAAAGCTGCCAAGGCTTATCTTTGTTATCAGATCACTGATCAAAATAGTTTGAACTATAAATTAGTTGTCTTTAAAATTATTCACAGACCAGTCTAATGAAACTATGATAAAAATGTCAAACAAATTTTTTCTAAAACTGTTATTTTCACACGCACTGATTAACAATTGAAAAAAACTCAACTATTTAGAATAAATCCCATAATAGTCAAATAATATTAAAATATACTTTCACATAAAGTCTTTTCTTAAACTCACATTGTTGCATGCAACCACCCTCACTTCCTCCAATTAACGACTAAAGCAGAAATGTTATTAGTTGTTTTGGTTTGTAAGTTATTTTCACTGACAATTACCATTTGAATAGTTTAATATTTAATGCTATAGTTAGTCCTAATGTTTTATACTTTATTTCATAACCTAAATAACTAAAACATTATTTTGTAGTTCACTGGGTCCCACACTTACGACGTAATGTTCAGTGTGTATTTCATTATGTAGATGAGCAATGGATGTTGTTTGACATGATTTAAATGGGTCAACAGTATTTTCCTAGTCACATTAATCATTCAGACAGCTAGAATGGGGGAGAAAAAGGCCCTGAAAACTAAAACTAGAGAATCTATTCACACAAATGACACTTACCATTGGCGGGTTATCTAGGATGTGGTTAAAGAGAAGGAAGAGTTACAGACTTTGAACACATTTCATTATTTATTCAGAAACCACTTCAAGACCCTAGCTCTATTTTCGGAATCCAAGCGAACACCCACAGAGACAGATTTCTGAGATACCAAGTATTTTAACTTTTAAAGAAGCATTAGATGGAAATACATGAAAACTTTTTCCATTCAAGAAGAAAGAATAAAATTTGGGGAGCCCAGCTTTAAATGAGGCTGAGCCCCGAAGATGGGGCCAGGACTACAGTTTGTACAAAAACACACAGCAGCACAGGAACACAGCCGACACTACAGGCAACAATCCTGTCTTCACTTGCTGATGAGGCCTAGGGAGTAAGGAGGAGAAAGGGAAAAAGGAAAAGCAAAACTGGCCTTTAGAAATAGCTGCAAATCATCTTGCCCTAGCCCTGAGTCAAAAGAAAGTCTGATGAAGAGCATAGAAAGCAACAGACGTGAATTTACGAATAGCAACTCCACAGGTTCCTTTTTCCTTCCTTCCTTCCTTCCTTCCTTCCTTCCTTCCTTCCTTCCTTCCTTCCTTCCTTCCTTGCTTCCTTCCTCCCTCTCTCTCTCTCTCCCTCCCTCCCTCCCTCCCTCTCTCTCTCCCTCCCTCCCTCCCTCCCTCTCTCTCTCTCTCTCCCCCTCCCTCCCTCTCTCTCTCTCTCTCTCTCTCTTTCTTTCTTTTTTAGAGACAGGGTCTTACTCTGTTGCCCAGGCTAGAGTGCAGTGGGGTAAGCTCACTGTAACCTCAGACTCCTGGGCTCAAGCAATCCTCCTGCCTCAGTCTTCTGAAAAGCTGAGACTACAGGCATACACCATCACATCCAGCTAAATTTTGTAGAGATGGGGGTCTCACTATGTTGCTCAGGCTGGTCTTGAACTCCTGGCTTCAAGCCAGGTATGGAAGTGACACAATCACTTCCCTCCCAAGAGAAGCTCTTTGCTGGGTCCATGGCAGCTGCGAAGACAGTGTCTACCAACTTTTTCATTCCAGACCCACTTCTCAAAGGTCATCCTCCTGATGACCTGGATGTGCTCTGCCCTCTCCTGAAACCACAGAGAAGAAGCCACAGAGTCCATGGGAAGTCCATGTTTTGTTTTGTCTTATTTCTGATTATGAAAATGGCATATTTGTGGTATCAAATATTTTTATAACAATACTGAAAAAGCATAAAGAAAAAGGTAAAAAACTAGAAACAGTAAAAAGCTTCCTCAAGGGATCACTAATATTTAGCAAATACACTTTAGAACACTTCTCTATGCATCTACTAATATATAATATTTTTATAATATATTAATTTATATTTTATGCATATTCTGTTTGTACACACAATTTTACCAAACTATTTTGGAAGCAGTTTCTCTCCCTAATATATGGAAAGCATCTGTCTCTAACAAAATATGGATTTATATGATCCTTTTTAGTGGTTTCATAGTAGTCCCTTATATAAATGGGTCATATACCACTTTATTTAACCAATGATGAGCATTTATGTAGGCTCTTTTCAGGGTTTTTTTGGGGGGGGCCTTCCATAATATGCTTTTTATAAGTACAGTTGCACAGGTGATGAATTATTCTTTTTAGTTCAAATATGTAGAATTCTTGGGTTAAGAAACATGCAAAATTTTAACATATTTGCAAAACTATTCTTCACAAAAGTAGCAATTTAGATTCCTAATGATACCTACTTTCCTACAGCTTCACCAGTATTTTAATGTTAAAATCCTTGTTAATCTGATAAATCTAAAATAGTTTATGACTTTTACTTACTTTTCTTCAGATACTGCTGAGCTTGACGACATTTTCCTTTGTTTATTTCCATGTCCTCTCTTGTGAAGTCTCCATTTAGGTCTCTTGGGTTTTTTAACCAACTTATTTTAAAAAGTGCCCTATGAGCCGGGCGCGGTGGCTCACGCCTGTAATCCTAGCACTCTGGGAGGCTGAGGCGGGCGGATCGCTCAAGGTCAGGAGTTCAAAACCAGCCTGAGCAAGAGTGAGACCCCGTCTCTACTATAAATAGAAAGAAAGAAATT
>CAUYRT010045225.1:0-48933 GCA_963574885.1 Lepilemur ruficaudatus | reverse complement strand
AGGCTGGTTTTGAACTCCTGACCTTGAGTGATCCACCCGCCCCAGCCTCCCAGAGCATTAGGATTACACGCGTGAGCCACCATACCTGGCGTTTTACTTCTTTCTTGATCACATTTTTGTTCTGTTCTTTTTCTACCTTTCTTTAATGCCCCTTATTACATTTTCATTTAGTGATTTTCTTCCAGTGGAACCTTGCAATTTAGTCTTCATGTTTGATTATTTTTCCCCCTCAGTTTCTTTCCTGGTTTCAGTCAACTCCTGTTTCATTTCTTCCTGATTCCTTTTGTTCAATTTGTTCACTGTTTTTGAATTTCTAAGTCATGTTTATTTTTCTGTCTTCAGATACTTCTTTTGAGGGTATTTGATTCATTTTGGAGTGTTGTGTTTCCTTTTGCTTCACCATTGATTTTTTTGTGGGTATTTTTCACCAGCTGAATTGTTACGATTTCCATTTTCTGTTTTTAATGCTTGTGGATTATTTGCATCTTTGCATGGACAGGATTGGTGGTTTGATTTTGAGGTGGCTGGCAAGTATTAAGAGCACTCTCTGTTGGAATAGCAACATGTGTTTTCTTATTAGATAGCTTTTTTAGGGGAAGGGCATGCATCAGGCTGGGTATATGTACTAAGATTATTTTGAGGTATATCTTGTAGGAGCTTAAAATTTTCCCTCTTATCTTTTTTTCTGTTACCTCAGTTTCTGAGGGGCTCCTCTCCCTATACTTTTTTTTTAACGCGTTTTTTTCCCTTGAAACTCTTTCCGTTTCAAAGATGGTCTTATTGAGTCGTCTTCTCCTTGTTGTCTGCTCTGATCTACCAAGAATCTTTTTCAGTATTTTAGGGTGTTGTTGTTGTTGTTGTTGTTTTTTATTGATTTTAGTTTACTTTTATACCTACCACTAACCCCTGTCTGTTTTGTTCTGGGTAATTTTTTTCCTACTGTCATAGGTCTTTGTAAAGTTTTACAAGCATGAAAACAGCTCTCTGGATTTAGAGCTTATTTTTCTACTTTATGTGTACTTTAAAGTTTGGAGATTCTCTGTTTTGAGTTTAGCTTAGGGCATAGGTTTCGGTCCTTTGGTTTTAAGGGATTTGGGTTGGGAGATTCAGATTTACGTGGGCACCATTAGCTTGTCTACCCAGTATTTAAATTGATTGTGTTTTGAGAATGTTTTCAGACAATTTTTTCCTTTGTGTGATTATCCATTATGGAGAAGTTAAAAGTATTCTGATATCTACACAGATATTTGTGGATCCTATCTTAATTATCACCCTTTTTTGGTGACATCTAATATTTTATTGAAGGAAAGCAGGTACATTTCTTCTCCCTTAATACTTAAAGTCAATAATCACAAATCATTTTTATTTAACAATCTCCCAATTAAGCGAACCAGGTCTAATTTATTTTCACATTTTAAAAGGAATTTATTTGCTGTCAGCAGGAGTTTCTTGGTATCATTATCAAGATGGTGACATTGATATCACTGCTGAATAAATATAAATTTGAAAGATGTTACTCTATTAAACTTTCTTCATTTAACCTTATTGATTTTGAGACATACCTTCTGTTGCTTCTTTTAGGCTAGAGGAAGATTTTCTTTCAATTGAGATGTCAAAATTAGTTCTGTAATTTCATTTTAAGGAAAGATAGAGCTATAAGCATATTAAAATATAATAGAATGGCTTTTCCCTTTCATTAGAAAAAGACCAATATTTGTCATATGAATAGTTCTTTTCTAAAAATAAATCACTTTGGGTTTAGGAATATAGTTATGGTAACATAACTGTAAGAACATTTTAGTGTTATTTATTTTAGGTAATTGTTGTCTGAAGGTATCTGTGCATTTTAAAACATACAGAAACTGGCCGGGCGTGGTGGCTCATGCCTGTAATCCTAGCACTCTGGGAGGCCGAGGCAGGTGGATTGTTTGAGCTCAGGAGTTCAAGACCAGCCTGAGCAAGAGCAAGACCCTGTCTCTACTAAAAAAAATAGAAAGAAATTAGCTGGACAACTAAAAAAAAGAAAGAAAGAAAAAAATATATATATATAAATTAGCCAGGCATGGTGGCGCATGCCTGTAGTCCCAGCTACTCAGGAGGGTGAGGCAGGAGGATTGCTTGAGCCCAGGAGTTTGAGGTTGCTGTGTGCTAGACTGATGCCAGGGCACTCTAGCCTGGGCAACAGAGTGAGACTCTGTCTCAAAAAAAAAAATAACCAAACATACAGAAGCCTTAGAACTGTAGCCAATGAAATTAAAAGGGAACATTTAATCTATATTTCATCACCCCCAATTAACTATTATAACTTTGTATATTTTTCATTGTATATTCTTAAATTTTGTACCATTCTCATTCACCTTCTCAACATATCCTAAACATTTTTCTACTTTACTGCAAACCTTCCCTAATGTTCACTTATGAATTCATTTTTAAAATTTTATAACAATTTCTCTTGTTTTTCTTTAAATGTAAAATGTAGAAATCCATATTTGTTGAGCAATTCAAGCTTAGAAGTGGACATTCTTTTGTTTAGAATACCTCAAAAGCAAGGTGATATTTATTTCCTTTTCCTTTCAGGTTAATTTTAAAGAAATCATTTTGATAGCATTTAACTTTCTAATAGAAAATAGAGTTTCTTAGGAAAACAAATTAGGTCAGTGCCTATTGAAAAACAGATTTTCATATTTTCTTGATGACATAAAGTTTCCTTAATTTTTGCTACAAAATTATGTTTAATGAATAGTTCAGTAGTTTATAGCTAAACTGTAGGAATAAGACGCCATTTTATAAGTTATCGATTTAATGTTCGTAAAAGCCTCACGTTATGGGCAAAAAAACACACCCCTGAGTTTGTGCAGATGTTTTATTGTGATAGATCTATTATCCAGCTATTAGAAGATAAATGACTAATCTTTCCCATTTTCCATGCCTCAAGAAAATTGAAATAAGAAGGGGAATATCATTTGGGCTGTATGATTAGGGCAGGTTGGATGGCCATTAATTTAAGGGAAGAAAATCTTGGCAGCATTGGCCAACTTATACCATATTATCAATCAAACCTTGATGCACTTCTTGTGATGACCCAGCACTCTCAGGTTTTTGCAACGTTAATTAGAATTCATGACAAAATAGATGCACGGAAACGTTTTGTACCCTTCATAATTTTATAGAAAATTTATTGTTATTAGAGGAGCCATTTGCTTAGTGTGATTTTTTTCATTACCAGCTTGTCAACTAGCATAGATAATCTGGAGAAAATATGAACTCCATAGATGGGGTGTCACTTTTGTTGATGGTTCATGTAGTTTACCTTGGAGCACAGCTAATGGCCAAAGTTCATAGCAACAGCACAGAAAAACGTGGCAACCAAGGGAAGATAAATGAACCATGTTTATTGCTTTAATATAAAAAATACATAAATGGAAAACTGCATTTGAATTTGATGAGCTCATTGCTAGTTTTGTTGGAGTGATTTATTTTTCCCGTTCTATGAAAAGCTACTATTGACACAGTGAGATGGAAATTAACTGTCTGTTTTTTGGAAACCAATATTTTTGGTTTTAAAATCTGAGTAGATCATTTTATTTTAATTCTGAATGTTTTATAGAATATTGAACACTTAATAGACCAAAATTATTAATTCTTCTGCTAGTGTTTAGCCCAGGGTCAGATTGTTAAAACTAGGCAATGAATTATCTAAAATGGTCATTTTTATTTCGTAAAGGTATCCTCTTTATATTCTTTCTAATTATTAAAATGTTTCCATAAACTTTATTTGTCGTTAAGTAAAATAATTTTTTTCCTTTTTATGATATTTGTTAGTACTTTACAATGTGTTTGTACTTTAGAATTGTATACTTACAGCTCTTGGTTTACTAAATTTAATATGTGGTAGCTGATTTTCCATTTAATTGTTTAAGATTGATACACAAATAATATATAGAGATGTTTATATCTCACAAATAATGAGTTATTTTATAGCATGATATCATAAACTTAGTTGTTTTAAGAGATTTTTAAATAATACTAATTCTAACCTTACAGAAATGTGATTATCACAGAGTATAATTTCTGAAGAGTAGTTTATGCAGAAGACATCACAATGTAGAGTTGAGAACACAAACTTAACTTCCTTTCCATATCAGTAGCAAATAGAAAATTATATGTATAATACATTTTTATTTAGTTCACACAGATAATCAATTTTTTGCTTTTTCTATTGAGGTGCATACATGCTGGGACCAGCAGGCACCAGTACATGGGCAGGGCTAGAGTCAATAAATGCGGCTCCACGTTTATACTGATTGGTAATTCATAAAATCCCCACAGGACTTGAAACTTGTTTAGCATAATAGCAAGTCTATATTCTGAGCTGTTTTCTTTCAATTGTATTGTTGGTTGCATATTAATAAACTAAATGTCAGCCAAGTAGAGGGACAAACACTCAAAATATGAATATCATTGTATCTAATATTTTTCAAAAAGTACCATTTCAGTAAGTTATATTTCTGTTTAATTGCTTATTTTAAGTCATTGGGGAAATTTTAGATAGTAAAATGAAGATCCCTAGTGTTCAGAAAGAATATGATGTTAATTTGTTTTTTCAAAACCGTATTATACTGTTGGCTAACTGTATGTATATTGTAGTACATATATAGAAGAATTTGTATATTACATATCCTGCTTAGCTTGTATCTTTATACTGAAGGAGTCTTAATTTTACCACTTTTTAAAAGCATGGCAATTCTAAAATTAGTATTTATGGTTCTTTAATTGGTCTTGGAGAAAGCTGCCTTTTGTAATATATTATTCCAACTTATACACATTCTTATAAAAGTGATAATAGCTCAGGTGATGTACTGAAATTTCAGCTACTGTGTTTTCTTTGTAAATAAATTATATTGGTAAAAACCAGGTTAAGATGTGTAAGATTTGAAAGTGTTTTTGTACTAAAAACATTTATGAATTCCTCGTATACTTTTTAACATAAATTCATTGTGATGTTATTGTCATTCTTATTTTAAACTGACACAGTGTGATCCTTGTTATTGTTTTGATTCTTTTTCTGAATATTGTAATGAACTAAGGAATACATTTTTAGGTAAGAATTTAGGTTAGCTTTACAAATGAAAAATATGCATAATTAATGTTTAATCCATATATGAAAAATTTATTGAAAATCTTATGGAATAAAAAAATATCAGAATTTACCTCTCTTCTGAATAGTGTTAGTTTTCCAGACATACTACAACTATTATTATTCTTTGAGGGAGTGGTATTTTAAAATTTATTTGTTATTCAAAAGTGAACATGTATTTGAATTGAATGACTGAATACTTTAAATATTGTCATGACACTGATTTCATCACTGTAATGCTTGAGTAGGATCTTTGATGGGGGAGAGAAACATTTTTTAATAAGTTACTATTTCTTTCTTTTCTAGCTCGTAGCTGGCAGTGTTGTGATGGCTTTTGAAGAAGTATGCCCGGATAGAATAGACCTGATTCACAAGAATTACCGCAAGCTATGTAACTTACTAGTTGATGTTGAAGAGTGGGGGCAGGTTGTCATAATCCACATGCTAACTCGATATGCTCGGACACAGTTTGTCAGCCCATGGAAAGAGGTAAGTGTTAAATAGCCTTCCACTTATCAAGTATGCTAAGAGAATGGATGCGCTTTTAAAAATGTGTATAAAAAATTAAGAATAGTAAAGTATAGAAATCTGCCTAGTTCGGGAGGATTCATTTTTCTCATCTCATGTTCTTTTAGAAAAGTGGAAAACAGTATAAATGTAAGAATAATTGTCTGTTGTTTTGGCACTGATTGATACATGTTTGTGGCACAGTATGCAAACTTTTAGTATGATATCTGGTAAGAGGCCCTTGTTAGGAGCGTGATACAGTGTTTAAAATGACATTGTCAAACCATAGATTTTTTTGTTACCAGTTACAAAAATTACCTTTGAGCCCCAGCTGTTCCAGGTACTCATTTGTAAAAGTAGGTGATATGAAACTGTAAATATGAATTTATACCTTAAATAATTTCTTGACTTTATAAATATTGTCAAACTTTTAAACTATTTTCTAGTTTTGTATTTCTAAAATAGGTTTATGTTTTTCTTTTCACTGAAGCTGGTAACATTTTAGCAAAATTAATAATTAAATTTACTCTTAAGTGAAATTATTTGTTTTCTTTGTGCAGATTAACGTTAGAAACATACTTTGTTCTTTTCGTTATATTTACAATTTAGAAAAATTTAATTTTATTCTATGGTTTATAATTGAGATCACTCAGTATGTATATGTTTAAGATTGAATTGTAAACTTGTTTAAGGGAATCCTTAATTCCTTTTCAGAATAGCATATTCATTCTAATCTTTTGATATGGCATATCTTTTTAAAATGCAGTATTATAGAGTGAAAAAATCAATTGTATACAAAATAAAAGATTAAAAACTCCTATTACATAAAAGTGGTTTGTATACAAACTTATGAATAGGCCCTGAGTGTGCAGCACATCCTGCTTTTGTTAATTAGAAATAATATTAAAGTGGAGGGAAGATGTTCACAATACATGTTTTAAATGACATGTCAAGCTTGCAGATAATTATAAAATGTTTATCAATATTTTCTACATTGACTTAGTATTTGTTAGCCTTAAAAACTCTTTAAAGTTTTTCGTATCTTTCCAAAAGACTGTAATATTGACTCCACCTCAATTTTAATATTAACAAAGTGATCATGTTCTACTTAAAAATTGAAGTATATTTTGAATCATTAATATATGAAGGTCTTATGCTACATAGGGCTCTTAAATTGATGAAATTTTACTATCCTTGTACTCTTTAATTTTATAAAGTTAATTTTATTTATCATCGAGCAAGTACAGTTTTGATGGTGCTTTTGTTAGATTAAGTAGCATGTCTATGATAGAAATGTCTTGGTCCTTTGATGGTAACTTTGACAGGAGATTTTTGTTGGCAACAGCTTATTTGTTTGATTTTAGCCAATTCCTTTCAAAAATGCTGCTCAGATTTTTTTTTCCTTTTCTGTAAGGTTATAGATAATTTTGGCTTATTTAACCACTGTCACCTTTTAAACTAGTTTATTTTACTTTCCTATTGCTGTCAAATCCTTTTCAGTAGCTGTATGTAGATGATCCTTTGCTTTGTCATTATGTAGAAACTGAAATGAAAATGTGATACATACTTAACCACATCTTCTAAAAATACGTAACAGATATTAAAATCTCTAGTTTGTCTATTTGTTTTATTGTTTCTTGAATTTCATTTCATCTTATTTGAGATAAAATTCATTTTTAAAACTATGTGTAAAAGCAAGAAAGTTAAATTCTCAATTACCATATACATTTCTTCTTTTGACAAGTGATTTGAAATATTGGGACTATATTCATTCTCTGTATTTTCACATGTTAACTCCTTGAACATTAATTATTACAAATGTGGGATTGTCCTTGGCATACTGGAATGGGCTAAATAATTTCTTTGCCACTTATTTGCAACCCAACCTCGGCATTATTGTAAATGTTGTGATTTTTAGACTAATTTAGTGATTTTCATACGTCTGCCTGAGCCCTCAGGATGCTGTGGCACTGCCTTCGGAACAACCAAGTTGGGCAGTGGTGCTCTGGACTGTGTAGCTTTCTGGGCTCTTGCCACTCTTTCAAACAGAGCAGCTTTTTTTTTTTTTTTTTTGCCTTCCTTATGCAGCTCTGTATATGATTTCCTTTGAGAAAGAGTCCTTGGCTTAAAGAAAAGAAGGAAAGAAAACCAATTAAATAGAAAATTTGTAGAAGTTTAGCTAACTCTGACCCTATTCTGTTTTTTGTTTGTTTTTTTTAAAAAACAATTCAAGTACCTGGTGATGTACAAAATAAATTACTTTCTCATAACCTCTTGGTTAACTCCTTAGAGGCAATTATTGGCAATCATTTAATTTCAGTTATTCTGGTGATTAGACATTTTACTTTGGATGAAACATTTCACTTTGTTTATTAAGTTAAGATGATATTAATTGACCTCCATTTATGGAAAAATTATTCTTTGACTGTTCAAGCTCTCTTCGAGAATCTTGTTTAGCCCAGAATAATCAAGATAACAGGCTTGTGTCTGCACGTGTACATGTATGTTTTGTTTAGCACCAGTGTGAAAGATTTGAAAGGGTCAGCCCTTATTGTAGTATTAGAATTAAGGATTGTAAAAGATGTTGTACTGTTGGTACAAATACATTTTATAAAATTAAGATTCAAATGGATAATCAACATTAGGACTATGTCCATGCTGTTACTCTTCTACTTAACCCATCTCAGCTTTTCTCTGTGCTAATCATGATTTTGTTTTACTGAGAAACTTTGCTGTAAACAGTCTACTCATTTGCAGCCTTGGAGGCTTTCTGGCCTAAACTTTATGTTGCTTCCAACATTTTAGGACCACACATGGTAATTTTAGCTTTAGAAATTGGCAGACTAAATCAGAAAGCAGGCTTTGATCATAGCTGGAAGAAACTGAGAAGTATTCCACATCTGTATCTGTTTTCTATTTCATATCTGATGTTGTAAAAGGCATACCATGTATTAATAGTAAGGAATGGTTAAGATTATTATAGAATAGAAAAACAGGGTGGAACAGCACTCTAACAGAGTTAGTCTTGAGTGGTTACCTTCCTTTTTTTATCCTTTTACCATCAACACTTGAATGTGCTGTTTCGTGGAATCAGCTGAATAGAAATGTGTTCTTTCTAGCCCCCATTTCTTTTTATATACAGGCAGAAGTCACTTGCATAAATGCTATGTGAAGACCATTTTATGATAAATTAGGGGCCATTTTGCCTTGAAGTAAAAGAATCTGCTGGTGTGAAAACAGTGCCGCTAAAATAATAATTGACATAAAAATTATTTAAAATAAAAAAGCTAGCTGAGTACGGTAGCTTAAGCCTGTAATCCCAGCACTTTGGTAGGTCAAAGCTGGAGGATCGTTTGAGGCCAGGAGTTCAAGGTTGCAGTGAGCTATGACCACACCACCGCAGTCTGTTCCTGGTGACAGAGTGAGAGTCTGTCTGAAAAAGTAAATAAACAAATAAAAAAGCTGCCTAATACCAAATTCATTGAAATTAAGCAGTTTTCTCTCAAGTACTTGATGAAAAATAGTACTTTGATACTTTATACTTAGCAGTTCATCCTTTTTGCTGTATTTTCTTATGTAGTATATTATCTGTGATAGGGTGGTACGAATTATTATGCCTGTTTTATAGATGAAGAAACCAAGGTATATAGATTTTAATTTATGTAAAATAATATTGCTTATAAAAGATTGAAGAGAACTATAAACATAGTTGTCTGATGCCCAGGCGAGCATTCTTTCCTTTATATTCCATTACTTTGTGACTTTAAAATTAAAATATTTTTGGTTACTTTAATAAATTTTTTTGTGTTTGCTTATTGTGTTCCAGTTAAAACCAACTTTAAAGCCCCAATCTGTAGTGTTCAGACACTGCAATTAGCTAAAAATCATAATTAAATTTGCTTTTAAAGAGAAAAATCATGTTTCTTATTGAATTTTTAAAAGTTTTTATGTTAATATGCTTGAGGAGTGGCAAAATTCCTTTTTGGAGGAATTGAAAATTATTAGAGATACTTTTTGAGATGAACTGATATACATGCTTTTGTCAATAAGTTCTCAAATGAACACATCATATACAAACAAGCTTCTTCAGGGGCAGAAGAGATTTTTAATTTAGTTTATTTGCATCATTATAGATCAGTATTTAGGTTGTTTATATGTAAATGTATGATTTGAGGAACAATTAAGTGTTGACAAAGTAGACTGCAGTCGTATCAATTGCAGTGCATTTTCCATAATTTTTCTAACTGACATCTTTGATGATAAATAGTGGATGCCAAGTCAAAGCCGATTATACAGTGCACTAGGAATTCATGGGGCTGTCAGGGAGAAGACCGATTGACTTTAAATTTACATATTAATGAGAAGATTTGTTAAGAGGGTGCTTGACTATAGAAGCACGACATTTTATAAATAAAGCTGATGCAGGAAAATGGAAATTAAACCTTTTAGGTTAATAAATTCAAGAGACTGCTCAAATGCATATTTGCATTTTTATTTTCTTAAATTTACCTTACTCTTTGCAGTCCATGTGAGTTGTTTTTTATTCTAGGTCAAGTTTGTATAATTTTCAAGGATATAAAATTAGTGGAGTATTTTCTTTGTCATTCAAACCTATGATGGGAAAATACTTGAAGCATAAATGTAAATCTCTAAGACTAAAGTTGCTTTTGGAGAATTCATGAATTTTTAAAAATAAATATTATAAGTCAAAACAAATTTTAAGAGTGATTAAAAAAACAATAAACCCAAGACCCTTTAGTGGCACTAATTCTAAGCTGAAATGAAACTAACACTGCCAGCAATGTTTTTAATTTTATGAATTTAGCTCTTTAAAATTGAACTTTTTATAGGACATGACAGTTTTACAAGAATTATCAAAATATTTTACTTCAGTGATTTAGAACTTAAAGCTCTAGATATTCACCATTACCTTTTAGAATGTGAAATCGGGTAATACAATTCTGGTGGTAGTATTTAGGGCCTTTTGAAATTTAAAGTGATTAATTTACTTTTGTCTCTGTATTATCTGTACTTCAATCTTAAAACCTTATATAGGTTTAATAAAGTCTGAATTTAGAATTTTGTTTAAAGTAGTTTTAAGATTAAGTTCTTGAGTTTTACAGAGGTAGCTTTTAAATAAGAACTTGTCAAAACTCAAAATGTACATGCATAGTTTTTAATTAGTGATTTTCTGCATGTACAAAGGTACTTGGGGGAAGCGCTTCACATGAACTCCATGTTTAGGTCCTGTCTTAAAGGACCCAAATGTTAGAGATAATTTTTGTCGTGTTTTAATTTTCTTTACCAGTTAGTTTTCTTTGTGAAACAAATTTTGTATTGTGTCTTACCATTTTACTGTTATTAGATCTTACTATTCCATGGAATTATTTTTAAACAACATAATGAGGAGTTGTAGTGCAATCCATGCTTTTACAATGCAAATAAAAGAAGTTTTTTTGCACGTTCACAGGCAACTGTTGATGAAGGGTTCAATATATAATTTAATGTGAATTTTTGGACCATGATCTGATATTTGAAATGAGGTCTCCCCTCTTCCCATTGCTTATGAAGCATTTATCTTAAAGATTCTTTATTCTTTTTGTTGTTCATAATTTATTCCTATTTGGATTTTTTTTAAGTCATAGAGTTTTCCTTTTTAAAAAAATTATTTTAAATTTTGTTCTAATAGCATGTATGTGGTTTTAAAAAAAAGTTGAATAATACCACAAGGCTTATAAGAAACAACATTTTCCTTTCTCACCCTTTCCTATGCCTCAATTAGCTCTCTCAATTCCTTTAGCGAGAGTGTGTATGTATTTATTTCTGTTTCTAGGTAATATACATATATTACTATTTTTTGATAGTATTTATCATTATGTATTGACTTTCTATTATAGAAATGAAGAATTTGGCATTCTTATATTATCTTATGCTTCCACTTACCCTCTTCCTTCTTTGCAATACAATTACAATTTTTCAACCCTTGTGTATTGTTCATTTTACCAAGACTTTGTGAATATTAATCATGCTGCATAGTAACATTTCATCTCCTTTCTTATGGAACTTTTGTCTATTTTTGGAATCAAAAACGTATGCATTTTTAATTTGCTTTTATTTTATTTTTTTAAATCATATCACTATACAAAAAGCATTCCAAACTCTTTTTTTTTGGAGACAGAGTCTCACTTTGTTACTCTGGCTAGAGTGAGTGCCATGCCGTCAGCTTAGCTCACAGCAACCTCAAACTCCTGGGCTCAAATGATCCTTCTGCCTCAGCCTCCCTAGTAGCTGGGACTACAGGCATGAGCCACCATACCTGGCTAATTTTTTCTATGTATTTTTAGTTTGTATTTTTTGTAGAGACGGGTTCTTGCTCTTGCTTAGGCTGGTCTTGAACTCCTGACCTCAAGCGATCCTCCCGCCTCGGCCTCCCAGAGTTCTAGGCATTCCGAACTCTTCATCAGAATATTAAATATTCTCCAAATACTATTTTATGTGCAGTTGCTGAGATACTTCTAATTGTCTACCAAATATCAATTCCCCTCTCTACTCTTTAACAAGATTCCTGATTTTGTTCAGAGTGGCGATATGCCCAATTAAAAATAATCAACTTCCTTTTACTCCTTAAGAGTCAGAAATGGCTGTGTGCCCAGTTCTGGAAATTGGGATTCTGGGGAAACTATTATTTTTCTAACGGACTTATTTGACATACCACTTTACTCTTTGTCCTTTGTCAATATTCCTTCTCAGAATTCATATAAGATGATTAGAGGTGCAGTAGTCATTTTGCAAACATATGGATAAAGCCATACTCTGGGAGTGGATGAACCTAATAAAATAAAAGATTTTGGGTACTTGTTCTTTTTATGGAGTTACCTAATAGATATTTCTATTATATATAGATAGCTGAACACAGTCCTAACTAGTACAGTGGTCAAATATGTCAAGTATTCAATAGCTTCATGTTATTCCCAGGAGACATCTGCCTGGAGGCTTTACCCTCTGTTCTAATCTGATTGTTAAACTAAGTTTGCACAGCTTTTGTTCTGGGACTTAAGTGCTTGTCTCTTCTCTGTTTCTTAGGCCTTCCTGTGCCTAGTGGCTTTCTCATTTTTGGTTTTCCTGGATTTGGTGGAGTATATCCTCCAGTATCTTTTTAAGAATGGTTAGGTGAGAGAGAAAATTTTAAGACTTTTCCGTGTCACTCTCAACCTTGATTGATATTTTATGTAAGTTCTTGGATCAATATTCTCTTACACCTTGTATGTTTGAAAATCTCTTATTGTTACCTTTGTACTTGACATCTTGCCTGGATATAATACTGTTGGGTCGTACCTTTTTTTCCCTCTTCTTCTGAGAACTCTGTATATGTTACTTTTCTTCGGCATTGAATGTTGCTGTGAAGAAGTCTGAAGGCAGCAATACATTTTTTTTCCTTGCAGGTGACTTTATTCTTTTTTTTTTTTTTTGCTTGTATGCTAAAAAAACTTTTAAAAAAATCTTTGAAAATTAGGCTATGTCTCAATGTGAGTTATTCTGTATGAACAAGGTCACTTCTTTATTTTAGGGAAATTTCCTTTATTTTGGATTTTTTCTGCTCCATTTGTCCATTGTATACTTACATAAATACATAAATACCTGTCGTTCTGTTTTATAATTTTTGTCTACCATGTCTGTCATCTTCTTTAAAAATTGCTTTAATGTTTGTCTTTTTATTTGCATTTATTTGTATTCTTAAGTTTTTTCATTGTCTGTAATTTGATTTTCAACTGTTTAGTCAGTTTCTTACAGTTTTTATTTAATTCTATAAATTGAATAGCGATACTACTTTGATCTATTGTTTATTTACTCAAGTTTCAATTTCATATTTCCTTTATTATTTTATCGTCTCATCTTTGAACTTGTGTTTTATTGAATTCATGTTGTTACTAACTTGTTGGAGTATAGACTTTTGAAATATGGGATTTTTTTTTCCAGAATAGTTTGTCTTTTGTATGTTGTTGCTGTTGTTTTTTTTCCCCTTGTGTTGTGAATATGTTGCATAGTCACTATATTCTTTTCATATTGTAAATGATTGGGAAGCTCTGGTACAGACATTTTATTTGTTCTACTGTAGTGGGAGTGACTTCTTGATTCCAACTGACCACATCTAAAGTCAATTTGTTTCTTCCTTTCAGTTTAGATTTGATATGTGTGTATTTTGTGCCTTGTTCTTTTTTGGTTTTGTAGCCTTCGGGTATTTTGGAAAGAGAGTCATTTGTGGGATACTAAATTCAATCACAGCAAGGATGGAAGGTTTCTTTTTAAATACTTGAGCTCTGGCTTTTTAAGAAATTTTCTTAAATGCTATCTACTAGCATTCAGGCTTCCTAGTATATTCCTATGGAGGAGTATTCTTGATCTCTCAGTTGTTCTTCTGTATTTCTTATATGGCCCAATGTATTAATATGTTTTGGATGCTATAACAAAATACCATAAACTTGGTAGCTTATCAGAAACAAACATTTATTTCTCACAGTTTGGAGCCTGGGAAGTCCAAGGTCAGCAGATTCTCTGCCTGCTGATAGCTCAGTTCCTGGTTCATACATGGCACCTTTTCCCTGTGTCCTCACTTGGTGGAAGAGGCAAGACAGCTCTCTGGTGTATCTTTTAGAAGGGCACTAGTCCCAATCATGAGAGCTCTGCCCTGTGACCTAATAGCTTGTCACAGGCCTTACTTCATTATACCATCACCTTGGAGGTTGAAATTTCAACATACGAATTTTGGGGGACATAAGCATTCAGTCCATTGTATGTGTTGGGGGTGGGTCAGGGAGAAAGGTCCTCCCTCTCCCTTGCGCTATAGGCTGTTGGAGAAAATCAATAGTATCTGCTACATTCTCCACAATAACTTAATAAAATTTGGAGAGATTATTATTTAGAAAGAATCTTTAAGTTTCATCTGTTAAGATATTTACTATACATGTATATATATATAATACAGATATTAGGCTAAAAGGAATAAAATGAAAAGTATTCTGAGAAAATTCTCAGGAGAATATCTGTTATTCACTCTAGATTTTGAAATGGTCTATTTTATTTTGATCACAATGCAGTATATTTTAGTATATTAAAATAGATGTCTTGTAGGTGGGCAAGGACTGATATAGGTCAGAAGGTCTTAATTAATTTATAAGTGAAATAATAGGCCTTTCCTTATACTCATTTATCAGGAAGTATTTCAGGCTGTGTCGTCTAAGTTGCTGATTCATTCTGTTCTTTAAAATTTGTTCTATAAATCTTCACATTAAAAAAAAGAATCCATCTAATCTTTGACAAAGCAGACAAAAACATACACTGGGGAAAAGAATCCTTATTCAGTAAATGATGCTGGGAAAATTGGATAGTCACATGTAGAAGACTGAAACAAGATCTGCATTTCTCACCTCTCACAAAAATCAACTCATGGTGGATAACAGACTTAAACCTAAGGCATGAAACTATAAGAATTCTAGAAGAAAATGTTGGAAAAACTCTTACAGACATTGGTCTAGGGAAAGAATTTATGAAGAAGACCCAAAGGCAATCACAGCAACAACAAAAATAAATAAATGGGACCTGATCAAATTTAAAAGGTTCTGCACAGCCACGGACACTGTCATGAGAGTAAACAGACAACCTACAAAATGGGAGAAAATATTTGCATGCTACACATTTGGTAAAGGGCTGATAACTAGAATCTATATAGAACTCAGGAAAATCAGTAAGAAAAAATCAAACAACCTGTTAAAAAGTGGGCAAAGGATATGACTAGAAACTTTCAAAAGAAAACAGACTGATGGCCAACAAACATGAAAAAATGCTCAACATCCATAATCATCAGGGAAATGCAAATAAAAACCACAATGAGATATCACTTAACTCCAGTGAGAATGGCTTTTATCAAAAAGTCCCAAAACAATAAATGTTGGCACGGATGCAGAGAGTTAGGAACAGTCATACGCTGCTGGTGGAACTGCAAACTGGTACAACCTCTGTGGAAAGTAATATGGAGAAACCTCAAAGAACTAAAAGTAGAACTGGGCCCATTACTGGGCATCTATCCAAAGAAAAAAAAGACATTCTATAAAAAAGACATCTGCACTAGAATGTTTATAGCAGCACAATTTACAATTGCAAAGATGTAGAAACAACTCAAGTGCCCATTAATACATGAGTAGAGTAATAAAATGTGGTATATGTGTATCATGGAGTACTAGTCAGCCACAAAAAATGGTAATCTGGCACCTCTTTTATTATCCTGATTAGAGCTGGAGCCCATTCTACTAAGTGAAGTATCACAAGAATGGAAAAACAAGCACCGCATGTACTCAACCATCGAATTGATACTAACTGATCAACACTTAAATGCACATATAGTAGTAGCATTCATCGGGTGTTGGGAAGCGGGGAGGAAGGGATGGGTATATACACACCTAATGGGTGCAGTGCCCACCGTCTGGGGGATGGACATACTTGAAGCTCTGACGTGGGTGGGGCAAAGGCAATATATGTAACCTAAACATTTGTACCCTGTAACATGCTGAAAAAAAAAACAGAATCAGTGAACTCAACTTGGAAGAGGCAAGTCCTGTCTCAAAGTGGAGGGCCATGGTCCAAAGGAACCAGGGCAGTTGAAACACCGTTTAGTGGTCTGAGCTTTGAAACTACAGATGATAGTTTAATAGAACTTTTTGAGAAATGGGGCACACTCACAGATTGTGTGATAATGAGAGACCCCCAAATGAAACATTCCAGGGGCTTTGGTTTTGTTAGTTAACTATTGTGTTGAAAAGGTGGATGCAGCAATGTGTGCTTGACCACACAGGGTTGATGGGCATGTTGTGGAACCAAAGAGAGCTATTTCTAGAGAGGATTCTGTAAAGCCTGGTGCCCATCTAACAGTGAAGAAGATTTTTATTGTGGTATTAAAGAAGATATAGAAGAATATAATTTAAGAGACTACTTTGAAAGGTATGGAAAGCCTGAAACCATAGAAGTTATAGGAGACAGGCAGAGTAGAAAAAAGAGAGGATTTGCTTTTGTAACTTTTGATGACCATGATACTATTAATAAAATTGTTTAGAAATACCATACTATTAATAGGCATAATTGTAGAGGGGAAAAGGCCCTTTCTAAACAAGAGATGCAATCTGTTGGATTGTAAAGAGGTCATGGAGGTGGGTCTGGCACTTTATGGGTTATGTAGGAAACTGTGGAGGAGCTGGTGGATGTAATTTTGGCCATGGTGGAAACTTTGGTGGAAGAGGAGGCTATGGTGGTGGAGGTGGTGGCAGCAGAGGTAGTTACAGAGGAGGTGATGGTGGCAACCATGGCAGTGGTCCTGTTTATAGTAGTAGAGGGGGCTATGGTGGTGGTGAACCAGGATATGGAAACCAAAATGGTGGATATGGTGATGGTGGAGGAGGATGTGCTGCTTACAATGGAAGGAGAAAAGTTTGGAGGTGGTGACTGTGGTGGTGGTGGGAACTATAATGATGTTGGAAATTGTAGTGGACAACAGCAATCAAATTATGGACCCATGAAAGGGGGCAATTTTGATGGAAGAAGCTTGGGCAGTCCATATGGTGGTGGTTATGTATCTGGTAGTAGACCTAGTGGATATGGTAGCAGAAGATTCTAAAAACAGCAAAAAAAAAAAGGGCTACAGTTATTACAGGAGAGAGAGAGGAGTTGTCAGGAAAGCTTCAGGTTACCTTGAGATAGTTGTTCCAAATACCTGAGAGGAACTGTAAAAATCTGCCACAGAAGGAATGATGATCTACAGTCAGAAAAGTTTACTGCAGCTTAAACGGGAAACCCTTCTTACTCAGGGCTGTCATAGACACAGTTTGCAAAAGTTACAGCTGTTGATTCATGCATTGTAGTGTCAATCAGATGTATGTTCCTGAGGTCTTTTATCTGTTGTAGCTTTTTCTTTTTCTTTTCATTACATCAGGTATATTGCCCTGTAAATTGTGGTAGTGGTACCAGGAATAAAAAATTAAGGAATTTTTAACTTTTCAAAAAAAAAGAAATCAGTGCATTCTGACCTTTATTAAGTTCTTTATTAAAAACATTAGATGAAAATAAGATTTCTTGGACTGATGTCCTTCAGAGACATTAGCTTTTCTTAGATAAATAACCCCATACATTTTCATATATAGTACATAGAAAACCATTTTTGACATAGAAGAGCTACATTGTGGAAAATTTTTCTGTAGATTTTTCTCTCCTTGGACAACATAAATCCCCTTCCCTTTTTACCCTCCACCTCCATGGAGAGGTGTATATCCATTTGAAAATCCATGTAATTGTCTAGCATGGGACTTACAGTGAACCCTATGTAAGTGCTACATAATGGTGCTGGTTAGTTATCTAATTGACAGGCTGACATTTTCTAGTTAAGCAGGTCTAGCCATGTTATTGGAGTTAACACATTAACTGCTATGTGATTTGTATTTAATTCGCACTAGTTTTGAGCCCGGAGCCCCATGAAACAAAACCTGGGCAAAACCCTGCAGTTGGTTTGCAAAAATCTTACTTGTTGATGTTCTATTGTTACAATTAATATTGACAATTTAATTCTAAAAACATAGATTAAGTGAATAGAAGTCAATAAATTTCATTTTTCTATTTATGTTTACCTTTGAAGTACACTTAAGCCTGACCAGTCAAGAAAAACACTTTACCCTTATGAACTATGTTTCAGGTTTTCACATAACTTTTTACTTTACTAATTCTCAAGTTTTTATATTTTTATGAAAAAACATAGAAGACAATAAAAATAACAGATTTTCTTATTAGAAGGGATCATTTTGTTTTTTAAGTTTTTATTTAATTTTTGTAATAAAACACCGTGGCCCCACGGAAAAAATTCTTTTTTTCTAGTGTGGCAGTCACTGTGTTAAATCACACTACCTTCTCAAAGCACTTTCTCTTGTCTTTCCCAAAGATGCATTTGTGTTTTCACATTCTTCTGGTTTATCATACCTCCCTCCCTCACAGAGAACTGAAGAATTAGCCAATAGGGAAGTATGAGTGGAGAATGCAGTGTGGAGGCCAACAGAAGTAGACCTGGAAAAGTATTAAAAATTCAGCACAATAGGAAGTAGTTGATTATACTAAGGAGAGAAGAAAGAAATGTTTAGAAAGTACAGGTAGCAGGCAGAGCTCATAGCTGGGTCATTCTCCATAGTGTGTTACCTAATAACTACTGTGGGGAAATTAAAATTAATTCTTACTTGTAAGAAAACAGAGTAGAAGAAGTTTGAGTTCCAGATATTTTTTTAAATTGTGGTTATTAATGTCCCCATTGTGATGCTCCGAGTGGTAAGGACACCTGGTTAGCAGCAAGTTAGCTCTAGGCCCGGATTCTACTAGCCGTGTGACTTACAGGGATGCTTTCATCTGCTGTTCCTTTATTCCTTATAATTAGGTATGTATGTGAACTGAAGCTTTTAGAGGGTGAAGTCAATTAACACTGAATCCAATAACTTCCCAGTCAGTTGGTTGTTGTACTGTTAGAAAGTAATTTAAATGAATGGTTAGTTTTTTAATGGTTTTGGTGAAGAATAAGAATGATATGGAACATTTACTAAAATTTCTTTTGAGGTGAACTTACATAAGTCTGTATAGTAGGATAGGGGAAAAAACTCAAAAAGTTTTGAACAAGTTCACTTCTGACAACCTCCTATTTATGAAAGAAACTGTACAAAGAGAACTAGATATGGTGTTAAACATAGTTGTCATAAAAAAAGTCATAGTGATTCTTTTTTTTCCCCCCATAAATTAGTGGATAAAATTAAAATTACTGGTAGGCATGGTGGCTCGCATCTGTAATTCCAGTGCTTTGGGAGGCCAAGGTGGAAGGATCACTTGAGCCCAGGAGTTTGTGATTACAGTGAGCAGTGATCATGCCACTGTACTCCAGCCTGGGCAACAGAGCAACTGTCTCTTAAAAAAATTATACTTGAAAAACATGACTTTCTGTTGCCATTCAGAATAATTATTTGAGCACCACAGCTCTTCATTTCTGCATTGAGCTTAGTCTTTGGCAGACAAGACAGAATTCTAGTACCCTTATCAAGAGACCAGAATGCAAATCCCCAATGTTGAAAAAATGTGGAAAGTGGTGAGGATGAGGAAACGTTCAGGTTTAAAAAATACATGAAGTTTTATATATATGTTAAATGTATATTTTATATATATGTTTACATATACATATATATGCTCCTACCTTTTCATCTTTTGTATTTGATTCCATCTGAAGAAACAAACTTTGATTTAGATAATGAAAAAAAATCCTCCTATTATTATAATAGATCCCAAGATCTAGATCTGGAAACATTAGCCTTAAATGAAATTTTTTTTCTTAATTAAAAAGGACAACTATAGGGCTTATGGGATCATTGTATAGATAAATAGTGAGCTAAAGGTAGGAACTATATCCAGGTGATTTCTAAAGGTCCATTCCAACTTTATAATTTTGTTTATTAAAATACATGTATTAAATAATTGTGAGAATACTAATTAATCTAAATTTGGAAGAAAACAATATGTAAAGGACATCTAATAAAAAAAAGTTACATTCAAAGCTCTGTTTTAGGTTACCTTTCCTAACTTTGCTTTGTCAGGGTTTTCCATGAACTTGTAGCACTTTGTTCTGCATTACATCATAGACTTACTCTATCTTTTCAAGGTACCTGTCCCTAGTGCCAGATACACTCATTATTCATACAAATCTAGGTTATATTTTTCTAGGAAAATTAATTACTTTATGCTGGCTACATATGGTTAGCTTGTCAGCAGGAAAGCTTTAACATATTTTGGGGTGGTAAAATGTAGGCATTTAAGCAGGCTTTTTTTCTCTCTCTTTGTGCATGAAAGTAGCACATTAATATATGTTAGAATTAATACATTTTGTAATACTAATGTTTTACATGGAGTACTGGAGAATTTCTTCTCATGTTTATTGCAAAGGGCCTAATACCTGACTTCATAATCATGAATCATGATTTAAGGGCACCTACTGAAAACACATGTTGTGAGCCCATTATACGCCTTTTGAACGGCCATAGCTATCTATACTACAATGTGAGTGCTCTTTCGTTCGTGTCACTATTCCGAAGGTTATGTTAAGTGTAATAGAGCATTGTTCATGTTACCAATGTAATATGGATGTCTACCATTTACAATGTTTAAGAATAAAGTCCAGGGAAGTGAATACATTTGGGAGCATACAATACATTTTAAAACAAATCAAATATCTTTATGAGAGTAACCTCTGCTTAACCCTACTTTGTGTGCTAGAGATACAGTATTTAAAGAGAATGATTCATGCCCAGAAAGATGTGATATTCTAAAAGGCCTCCGTTTGTCTTTCTACAATTTTATATTGCTTAAACTTACTCTATAAAGCCTTTAGTAATGTTCCTCTCCCCTCCTCTCCCCTCCCCTCCCCTCCTCTTCTTTTCTCTCCTCCTCTTCTTCCTGTCCCTTCCCTCCTCTCCCCTTCCTTTTCCCCTCCCCTCCTCTTCTTTCCTCTCCTCCTCTTCCTCCTCCCCTCTGCTTTCCTTTCCCTTTCCTCTCCTCTAGACAGGGTCTTGCTCTGTTGCCCAGACTAGAGTACAGTGCTGTGATCATAGCTCACTGCAGCCTGGACTCAAGGGATCCTCCTACCTCAACCTCCTGAGCAGCTGAGACTACAGACGCAAGTCACCACACCTGATTAAATTTTATTTTTTATAGAAATGGGGTCTCACTGTATTGCCCAGGCTGGTCTCGAATTCCTGGCCTCAAGTGTTCCTCTCACCTCAGCCTCCCAAAGTGCTGACATTGCAGGCATGAGCCACCACACCTGGCTCTTTTCTTTCTTTTTCAAAATGTCTTGTTGAGCTTATAGTTTTTTTACTTTCTTTTAGGAGAAAAAAAATTATTTTCCCTAGACAGGGAAATTTGAAGACATTCCTTAAGGTACTTTGTAGAGCAGACTTCTTATTTAACTACATTACTTGAGCTCTTAGAATCTTGATTACACATGAACATTTAACATGTCGAGTGGCTAGGGAAAATGTTAGGTTTAAATTAGCTATTTATATTATTTGATGATGGAACTTTTCAGTCAATGTAAGGATTTTGTCCATCTGAAAATATTCTCTCAGAGGAGTGTACCAAGAGCTAATTCTTTATTGCTTAGTTTTTGTTAGATGAGTTAGATGAGTTATATTAAGTCATTAAGACAGTGTGTATAAATATCATATTGAATTCTAATACACTTTTGTATAGTATGTTTTAAATAACAATATTATGAGTAGCTAGATTTCCGTGTCCTAAACAATTATGATTTCCACTGTATTTGGCATCCTACAAGCTTTCTATAGTGGTGTTTTTTAGCCTTTCCTTTAGGATCTATAGCTAAGAGAACTAGTCTCTCTTTTAACCCTTTTGTGTTCTGTCATTATTTTTTTTTCTGACCTTGCCTCAAACTGCTTTTGATATTTACAGTAGTTGTTGAACTTCAACAATTTTACTATTACTGCCCCTTCAGTTTAAGTCTCAAATCCCTAAGGCAAGGAATTCATATCTAGCTTAAATGCAGTTATGTCTACAGGCACATAACATGTGTTGAATATAACACAGGGAGTAAGCATAAAGGCAAGAACTTACCGCTTTGTTCTTTTTGACACCTTTAACCCCCCACATTCCCCGGAGACAAACCCAGAGTCCCAAATAGGGTTAACTTGGCATATGATAGAATTGTGGCTTTGTGCTGCTTCTGTCGTCGGCTACTCCCATGTTTCCTACCTCTGATTCTGCTAATTTAGTATGTGTCAGGAGTCATTCTACTTTCCTGTGTTTCTGAAGAAAGTCAATTTAGTACAAATTGGGACCTATTTACTTTCCCTCTATCTAGCACATACTGTTAGTCAGCAGGGCTTCTGAGGCCAGCAATTGCTATTTGAGGAAAACAAACCCTCTTTAGACCTTTCTGAATATGTTTTAAACATGACCCAGTATATTGCAGTATGGAACAAAAATTATCCAGAATAATGATATGAATGCTTTGTAATTTGTTACTTGTGTATCCTGTTACCTTTTTAAAATTTGGTCTTTAAAACTGTTTATTGCTTAATTAAATTTTATCATTTAATTAAAGCTTTCTTTTCAGTGAGCATCTAAATTGTTAATTTTGGTTTTAAGGGATGACTCTGGATTCCTTACAAAAATAAGCAGGGCTTTGCTCTCTTCCCGCTATCAGTTTTAGGAGACATATTGCTTCCTTGGTACTGTCATACCAATAAATCATCCTAGATTACTTGCAGTCGTACAGTACTAAAGTATACCATGCATTTTAGAGGAAATCTGCTGTTTTCTTTTCAATCAGATGAGCAATGTGAAGAGACTACGGCCACGGCTCAGTGCTATTCTCTTTAAGCTTCAGTTTGAAGAGCAGGTGAACAACATCAAACCTGACATCATGGCTGTCAGTACTGCCTGCGAAGAGATAAAGAAGAGCAAAAGCTTTAGCAAGTTGCTGGAACTTGTATTGCTAATGGGAAACTACATGAATGCTGGCTCCCGGAATGCTCAAACCTTCGGATTTAACCTTAGCTCTCTCTGTAAAGTGAGTTTTTTTTTTTAAACACATATTTGCCTGAACACTTACTCTTAAATGTCAGCCCTGATTACATTATTTAAATATTTTTATTTTGATGTGCTTATTATCAGGAACTTGAACTGAACCATGAACTCAAACCTAGAGTGAACTGAGCTAATTTACTCAACTTCTGAACTAAATCCAAGTATTAATTTTCTCTGATCTGCAAATCCAACTGAAGGATTTTGTTTAATAACAAAATTATATTGTAAACCTATGCTTTCTCAAACCAGTGAAATGGAACATCAAAATATTATCTAAACGTAATATTTATTCAGTTCAGATACCTGCAAACAGTGGTATAATATATATTGAGTATTGCTTAGGCATGCCATGAAAATTTTTACCTTTAACTGTTTAAAGATTTCTCTGCATTGTTTTTTTAAGCAGACTTTGTATAAAGGGAAATGATTATATTAGGAATCAACATACGTTGATGCCATTGATTTTGAAATGTTTCTATCTAAAGGTAATTTTAGAGGATATGAAAAAGAGGTAAGTTTAGAGATTTTCTTCTCCATGGTCTTCCACAGGTTGATTTTCCTTCCAGAAAATATATTCAATGTTTTATATAACAAAGCTCTTTCCGGAGGAGTGGGCCATGGTAATAGTGCTATTGATCTGCTTACAACAAATTCTTCTCAGTTGCACATCACAAGAAAAGCTTTCTCTTGTTCTTGACCTCGTAACAGCCACACTCTCTGATTAAGGAATTTGATTGTTACTATTACCATTTAGGGAAGGAAGGTGAGAAACAAGTTCAGCTTTAGCTATGAGTTTACTGAATAGTTATTCTCTGTGTGCTTTCATGAATTTTCTTATACCTTTCCCCTCACCTAAGCCTCTTAGTGATACTGTGTCAGCTTTTCCACTGTCTCATCTCCATCCTTCTGTTTTCCTCTCTTGTTTTCTCAGGCTGCTCTATTTAAGATCCCTAGCATAGCTGACTCAATTCCTAAAACATATCTTGAGGACTTTGTACATCTATTGCATGCTTACTCAGGGTGAAATCCTGTGCCAGATGCTTTGCTAGATTATCTTTTTAATGTATGTGATTAATATTTACCTGGAATACATGGGACTCATTTTCCACGTGTAAGCCATTCATTATGATTAAGTTCTTTAATGAAACCATATACACAAAGTCTAGCAACAGAGTTAAGACGGAGAGGCGAGCTCAGCTACAAGAGGGCAGTTAAGCATTCAGAGAGGAACAAGAATTTGAAGTGGATCTTGGAGGATGAGTAGATGTTCTGTGAGAGGAAGAGGCATTCTAAGTTAGAGTGAGCAGTTTGCATAACGTGTTACAGCATGGCTTGTGTGAATACACTTGAGTGGTCCAATCCCTTTGGAGACTAGATGGGAAAGAAGTGGGACTAATGGGACTGAGGTGGTGAATTGGTCTAAGTCGTGAAGAACTTTGATTGTCATGCCTAATGATGGAGATTTTATGGAGACATGTTAGTTCTATAAGGCAAGTAATGTGATCAAATGTTTTGTAGGAAGATATTTCTATCAATAGTATGGAAGAAGGTTAAGCTGCACTATCAAGTACTATTGTCATTAAAAATATCTGGCTATTTAAATTCAAATTAGTTAAAATTTAGATAAAATTAACAATGTAGTTTCTCAGTCACACTTGCCACATTTCCAGTGCTCAGTGTCCATACCTGTTGACAGCATAGATATGGCACATTTCCATCGTTACAGAAAGTTCCACTGGACAGCACTGGGTTAGAAGGTTATAGTGGGGAGCTATTCGGTGATTGGCTGACACTTAGTGTGTGACCTAGGAGAGTGACAGAGGACATCGAATGAAGAAGGTAGATAGGGAAGGTAGTGTGGGAGGTAGAGGAGAGAGAGAGAGAGATCAAAGATAACTCCTAGGTGTGTAGCTTAGCCAGCCGAAGATTTTGCTACTGACATGACTGAAGTGGCTACTCAAGAGGGAATGAGATCAGTGTGGTTTTTGTAGTTGTTGTTATTACTCCTCTCCTCTCGTTTACTTCAGTATCTTAAAGGGCATGTGATTGAAGCTGCTTTATTCAATTATTTAGCAAATATTTGAATGTCCTCTGTGTAATAATCACGGTGATGGTTGGAGATGATGGGAGTTCCTAGCTAATGGTAAAGGGCCTTGAGATAGAATGGTAGAGGGGATGGAAAAAAGTGCACAAATTTGAAAACACCTAGGGAATTTTTCAGGGCACGGTGGTTATGAACTTGGAGGCTAAAGGAGAAGGAGGCAAACAAGACTGCCAGGTTCCCTGAGAAGGGAGGCAAAGTAAAAAAAAAAAAAAAAAAAGAATGAGGAGCAAGATAGGGCAGAAGTTAAGTCCACACCTACAAATCTACTGGGGTTTGTTTCCTAGTACAAAAGTATCTTTGTTCCTTTTTAAGTTTTGCATCTCAGAAGTATAGTTGACTCACAAAAAGTTGGCTGCTTGCCTTCCCCTAAGGAGAGCTGTTGACAGGAGACCAGTTCAGATTAATAAAGTGGAGTAGCCTAACACGGTGCTTGGTACATAGTAAATACTCAATAAATAGCTGTTAAATGAATGAAACTTGTTGTGATAAGACGCAACGTAGTGTCTTATGTTTATTTTGTAGTTGAAAATAAATAGACATTGTTTCATTGAGATACAATCACTGATGCATAGTAATTTTAAAATCTTTTGTGAATGCAATGCATGCTGTTATTCTTTTACTGAAGTTAGTCTTCAAACCAGTTAATCTGTCTCCAGATAAAGAGTTGACTGCATTTTTATGCAATGAGACTGAGTATTTTGATCATCCCTCATAGGAGCCTTCTGTTGTGCAAGAAACAAAATAAATACTACAACTTCATGTATTTTATTAGCCTACATGTCAAGTTGAAAGCATATATTGAACAAGATGATATCTCATCATGTTTGTTATCAGTAGTAGCAGCTTGATCTTTGACAATTGTGATTGAATTTTCACACTGAGTATAAAGCATTTGGTTTGAGGATAAACCTCTCCACAAGGAATTCCATATTTATTTGACAGTAGAAAGACAGGGAAATATTTTAATCTGTTACAACATGCTGGGTAATTATATGACACTTAACATTCTATATCCCAAATCCTCACTTTTAAATGGCCTCTACAAATTTAGCTCAAGTATGAAGAATGCATGGAAATTTATATTAAATTATTAATTTTGCATTGTTTTGAAATAAGTACATGACTCTTTAGTTCCAAGCACATTATAGTTTAATTTTAGGAGCTACATTATATCTTTGGATACATTTGTAATTGGGATGGCTGATTATAATGTCTCTGAGTTCAGAGAGAGAAGATTTATTTCCTTTTTTATATCCCAAAGATTTGATGTGACATATGACATAGGTATATAAAAGCAAAACATGACATGTAAGATAAAAATAAATGAAAATTCAAAATTAAAGTTAATGTATAGATGTGGGACTTTCTGGTGGCCAAAGTGATGTGCAAACATTTTCATGAAACTTCATGAGCTAAAAACAGTGTTTTCTCTGATTAGCTAAATCTGAACTTTATAAGAATTTTCACCTGTGTATCTTTATAAAAGAAAAATGTGGTGCTGAACAGTATTCTTATAAACAACAAATGAAAGAATTAGTTTCACAAGGATCTTTCTTTGAAAACCATGCCTCTGTTCCCTTGTCTTTCCCCTCACTCTTCCCAAAATTTTGTATAGGGCCTCTTGAGGACCTGGTGTCTTAACCCTCAAGAAAAGATACAAATGTACTTTCCAGTCACAGTAGTGATATTCCCAGTTTAGGTAAAGTGGTGTAAGTACCTTGCTTTCTGATGGCTTGACTTTTTGAAAGTATAAACTTTAGACTATACAGAAAAATGAAGGACTGCTTATAATTCAAAAATTCTACAAAGATATTACTGGGCTTTAGATAAAACTTGGTTAATAGGCATTTTGAGATTATATTCTTGGGGGAGGGTGCTTGCTGTTAATTAAATGTAAATCTGTATCCTTAGAAATCTAATCAGCAGATAGTAGATGCTTTTCTTACTGAAATACCTACCTGGAAAAATTTGTATCTGGTTAGTGTTGAAGGGTTTCTTCAAGAGAACCTGTTGGTAGGACCAAGATCTTTTTTTTTCCAAGTTGATCAGCATTCTAGGTAAAGAATAAATTGACCCAACCATCACAGTTCAGTATCATATTAAAATACATTAATAATTTTGACTTGGAAATTTAAGAAGCAGATGTTACTAATCCACACACAATGTTTAATAATGTTTACCAATGTCTAATGAGATGTGTGATTTCTGAATAACAAATCATTCTGATCAATACAACAGGATGATGTAGCTCTTTGTTCAAGGTAATTAAATAAACTAACTTCCTATATTGGGATAATAGATACAAGTTTTGAAGGAATTTACTAAGTGTAATAACCAGTTTTTATCAGTATTTATGCTGTTATTCTTTGGGAAAATTGCAGAAACAAATAACTATTGATTCCATTTTAAATTTATCCATACTGTCTCTTTGTAGGAAGCTTTCTGTGTCTCCAGCGCAGTAGAATATGGAATGAGTTCATCTCAAAGTTGAAGTCATTAAAGGATACATAGTAATGGGGCTGTGGATGTTGGGGGTTAGATATTAAAAGGGTGAAGGTGGCAGGCGAGATCGATATTTACCTACAAATTCTTTTCCAGTGCATGATTTTTTAAATCTGATCTTGTGAGGTATTCCTCTTATAAATACGGGCTAACCAAAAGCAGAATCACTTCACCAACACTGTGATGATGTTAATTAAAACAACAGAAACAACAACAAACATTGAATTCCCACTTTCTTTAATGTTTCTAGCAACCCGAGTGAGTGACTTTTTAAAATTATGACAGCTCTTTCTTGGATGATATTGATTTGTAACCTGGAGTACCCTTTAAAAAATTTGATGCCTCAGCATCAACATCAGTTAAATTAACTCAGAATGTATGGATGTGGATTCTGATTAGTGACATATTTAAAGAGCTCCCCTGGTGATTTTATTTTATTGTTGAGATAGAGTCTGGCTCTGTCGCCCCAGGTAGAATCATCATAGCACACTGCAAGCTCAAATTCCTGGGCTCAAGCGATCTTCCTGCCTCAACCTCCCTAGTAGCTGGGACGATAGGCACATGCCAGGACACCTGGCTAATTTTTCTCTATTTAGTAGAGATGGGGGTCTTGCTCTTGCTCAAACTGGTCTCGAACTCCTGAGCTCAAATAATCCTCCTGCCTCAGCATCCCAGAGTGCTAGGATTACAGGCATGAGCCACTGGGCCCGGCCTCCAGGTAATTTTAATACTCAACCTGAACTGAGAACTGTTTTATCTGTCTTCTGCCCTACGTATATATCCCAGAATGCAAAATTCCTGATTGGTAGTCTCGAACAAAAAAACAAACATAAGAAATGAAAACTAATCAACACCAACACAAAAACAAAAAAGAAACTACTTCTTCACTTAAGGATAAGTGGTGAAAATGTTTCCAGAAACTGTTGCTTTTCTTTCATGCCAAACTGAACACTATTCTCAAAATGAAGACTTTGATAAGGAGTGTGAATTTCAGGCACACAGTGGAACTCAAATACATTGAAGGCCAGTGTCTTGAGTCATTTTGCAAGTCTCTACCTTGTGCAAGTAGAGTTTCAGTGACTATGAAAGCATGAAAAACAATGTCTCTACCCATCACAGGAAGTTTTTATTTTGCATACCTGTCACAGTCACACCTTGTGAATCGTTTTGTGAAATTTTGATTCTCATGAATCACTTTTCCTTTACTCTATGAAGTTATTTTTAAGAACAATCTCTGCCAAACAAATCCATTGTTCCATCTGCATTCAGTGTGTGTTTTAGAGAGATTTTTATTCTTTATCAGATTGGCAAAATCATACCAGTAAATTTTGGCACTCTTTTCAAGTAAAGCAGTTATGGGCCAAAGACTTACAAATAACAAATGCTGTTCTCGTTTTACATACATTCAGTTAAGTCACAGAAAAACCGTTTTCCAAAGCAATGTGAAACTATTTAGAATGCTTAACCCCCTTTGACTCATTTAGTGCAACATTTAATCTATAAAATTTTCCAAGAAATATTAAATTGGCTTTACTAAGTAGTGTTCTTGATAAATACTTTTCATATCACTTTTGTTTTTTCAATCACTATTAAGCATTATAAATTAGAATTGTTTTAATAGGATTAAAAAGAATAGAGTGGCTTTGCTAAGGCTCAGCCAATATGTTGCTTGTATGTTGTCATCTCACTGCTCTCGTAACAAGTATCACTACTCAAATCCCCCATTTCCCCAAAGACCCAGCCTCAGAATCTTTCTCAACACCATGCTTATAGATAGCTATGCATCAGGTAGCACCCAAGATGATTCTTAACTGCCATACTTGGTTTTGTTTAGTCCCCTCTTTTTATACATTTTATAAATGAAAAATAAAAAACTTTAAATAAGATACTCCATTTCTGATGCTCTAAGGAGCTTATTGTTTACTTCTCTTTTATTAAGAGCCTGCATTGTTTGTATATTTTTGGGGTCAGAGATAAAACATGCAGCATTATTATTCATGTAATAATACTTAGCCAGTGATATTTGTGAACATTTGTTCTTGAGGAACAGGAATGATTATGATGATGATGACATGGGTCCATAGGTGGCTTTGAACTATGGATTCAATGTTAGGAAGTACATAACATACCCAATGTTACCACAGAAAACTCAGAAAAATACCACTTGAGATATATCCGGTATGAGTTTTTGTTAAGTCCTTTAAATGTCAAGTTTAGAACTTTTGTATTCTATTGAAGAAAATATATTTAATTTAAAATAATGAGTGTAATTCACTTATATTGGACATCAGAATGAAAATACAACTTATCAAAATTTCTCAAATGCAACAAAAGCAATGCTTAGAGGGAAATTTATAGTATTGAATGCATATATTAGAAAAAAGGAAGATCTAAAATAAATAAGTTTCAACCTTAGGAAACTTAAAGAAGGAGGAGGAAAAGAAGAGCTAATGGAATTCAAAATAAACAAGACAAAGAAATAATTATATATTGAGCAGATAGCAATGAAATTGCAAATAGTAAAAAAAAAATCAACAAAACCAAAATCTGATTCTTTATAAAGATCAATAACATTGATAAACCTCTAGCCACACTAACCAAGAAAAAAAGAAGATACAAATTAATCATATCAGAGATGGAAAAGGGGATATCATTACTGATCCCATGGACTTAAAAGGATGATAAAGGAATATTACTTACAATACAAAGCCTACAAATCTGATAACCTAGATGAAATGGACCTTGATAGAGACAATCTACCAAAATTTATACAAGAAGAAATGGATAATCTGAATCTATTAAAGTAAATTGAATCAATAACCTTCCCAAACAGAACAAGGCCCAGATGGTTTCACCAGTAATTTCTCCCAAACATGTAAGGCAGAAATCTTACATCGGATTCTGTAAATCTAAATCTCTAAATCTGTTCGAGTATAATAATTAGAAGCAGAGGGAACACTTGCTAAGTCATTCTATGAGTCCAGGCTGGTTTGGTCTTCGAAAATCTATATAATCCATCATATCAATGGGCTAAAGAAGAAAAATTATATGATCTTATCAATAGATGCAGAAAAGGCACATGACAAAATCCAACACTCATTCATGATAAATATTCTCAAAAAACTAGCAATAGAGTAGAACGTCCTCATATTGGTAAAGAGTATCCACAAAAACCTGCAGCTGGCACCATACTTAGGGGAAACAAGGCAAGGGTGTCTTTTGTCTCCTTTCACCACTCCCATTCAATATTGTACTGCAAATCCTGGCTAATAAGACAAGAAAAATAAAACGTGTACAGATTGAGAAGGAAAAAATAAAACTATTCACAGACAAAATGGTTGGCTATGTAGAAAATCCTCCCAAAATTGACAAAAAACAAACCCCCTGGAACTAATAAGTAATTATAACAAAGTTTTAGGACATGGGGTCACCTAATAAAAAAAAAACTTATTTGTTTTCCCTTATACCAGCAAGAAACAATTGTAACTTGAAATTAAAAATAGTATGTATATATATTTTAGCACCAAAAAAATATGTAGGTATTATTGTCACAAAATACATACAAGATCTATATGAGGAAAATTACAAAACTATGATGAAAGAAATCAACGAAGATCTAAAAAGAAAGATACTTTATTTTCATAGAAAGGATATCTCAATATTGTTAAGATGTCAGTTCTTCCCAACTTGGTCTATAGTTTCAGCATAGCCCCAATCAAAACTCTAGCAAGTTATTGTATGGATATTGACAAAATGACTTCAAAGTTTATGTAGAGAGGGAAAGACACAGAATAGCCAACACAATACAGAAGAAAAACTAAGTCAGAGGGGTCTGACACTACCTGGCTTCAAGACTTAGTTTAGTATAAAGCTACAGTAATCAAAGCATTATAGTATTGGCAGAAAAAAAAAAAAAGTCAATAGAACAGAATAGCCCAAAAATAGGCCCACATAAATATAGTTAACTGATCTTTGACAAAGGGACAAAGGTAATTCAATGGAGAAAGAATAGTCTTTTAAAGAAAAGATGCTGGAACATGTACATGCAACAAAAAAAAATGTAGACACAGACTTCATATTTTTTACAGAAAGTAACTGAAAATGTATCATAGACCTAAATGTAAAACACAAGACTATACATTGTATAGAAGATAAATAAGAGAAATCCTATGTGGTATTGGGTTTGGAAATGACTTTTTAGACATAAGACTAAAAGGATTGTCTCTGAAAGAAGAAGTTGGTAAGTTGGACTTCATTAAAAACTTCCAGTTTGATAGAATAAATAATATTTGGTACCATAAAAAAGTGAGTATTGTCCACAATAAGTTATGGTTTACTTTAAAATATCTAAAGGAGAGGAATTGGAATGTTCCTATCACAAAGAAATGATAAATGCTCGGGGTGTGAGATACCCCAATTACCCTGATTTGATTATTACACATTGTATCCCTGTATCAAAACATCACATGTA
This sequence comes from Lepilemur ruficaudatus, assembly GCA_963574885.1. NCBI lineage: Eukaryota > Metazoa > Chordata > Mammalia > Primates > Lepilemuridae > Lepilemur > Lepilemur ruficaudatus. The sequence continues at coordinate 16,551 of CAUYRT010045225.1, read as the reverse complement.
CTCTCTAAGTAGATACAACTATTATGTGTCAATAATTAAAAATTTTAAAAATTAAAAATTAAAAACTTATATTCTCTGATAAACATATAAGAGAATGAAAAAACAAGTAACAGACTGGGAGAATCTCTTTGCAAAACACATATAAAGGACTTTTATCTAAACAATACGATAACTTTTAACAATAAGAAAATAAACAACTCAGTTAAAAAATGTGAACAGACACCCAGCAAAAATGGCTTACAGATGGCTAATAAACATATGAAGAGATGTTGAATGGGCCAAAATATGTTATTCTAGCATATTGACTATTTAAGTTAAAGACACTTGAAAAACAGCAGATGCAAAAAGATCACTTTGATCCCTGTGTTGTTTCTTAAGAGCACAGGATGAAATTCTCTTGTAAAAGATGACCTTCGTATACCAGAAAGATGCAACATCCTTATCTTCGATGATGAGAAGTCAAAACCACTGAGAGAATTCTGTACAGACCATGTTAAAAATAGCTCTCTTAAGCTTTCCCACCTAATTTAGTTGCTTCTTTAGAACTAAGTATTATTCTTTGTGCCTTCCAGTATATAAGTATCTGACTGTAACTACTTCTTTGGGTCTTCATTTCTTTGATGGCTCCCAGGCCACGTAAAACTTGCACTATTTTCTCCTCTGATTCTGTCTTATGTCAGTTTAATTCTTGGACCCAGCTGAGATCCTAAGAGGATGGAGGTGGAGTTTTTACATCCCTACAATACTCAACATCATATGTCATTAGAGAATTGCACGCTAAAACAACAAAACACTGCTGCATACATACTAGAATGACAAAAATCCAAAACACTGACACCACCAAATGCTGGTGAGGATATGGTGCAGCTCTCATTCATTGCTGGTGGGAATGCAAAATGGTTTAACAGGTGAATGGACAAACAATGGTATATCCATACAATGGCATATTATTCAATATTAAAAATGATCTCTTAAGCGAAGAAAAGACAGGGAGGAACCTTAAATTCATGTTGCTAAGTGAAAGAACCCAGACTGGAATGGCTAAATACTGTATGGTTCCACCTATTTGATGTTCTGTAAAAGACAAAATTATAGAGACAGGAAAAAGATGAGTGGTTGCCAGGGGCCGGGGGAGAGGGAAAAAGGAAAGGATGAATAAATAGGTAGACAGGACACAGAATTTTTTAGGGAGGTGAAACTATTCTGCATGACACTGTAGTGAGGATAAATAACATTATGAGTTTGTCAAAACACATAGAACTATAGAACATAAAGAGTGAACCTTAATGTAAGCTATGGACACTAGTTAACGATGTGTCAATAATGGTCTATCATTTGTAACAAATGTACCACACTAATGTATAATGTTAATAATAGTGGAATTTTATAGGTGGAGAGAAAGGTATATGGGAACTCTCTATTTTCTGATCATTATTTTCTATGAAGCTAAAACTGCTCTGACAAATAGTCTGTTAATTTTTAAAAATGTTAAGGGTTAAGAAAATTTCAAAATTAGTGTATTTGATATATTTGTATTAATGTTCTTGGTATGCTCACTTTCTAAGCATTTACTCTAATTTTAATCATTCCTATGAAAAATTCTTACTAATAAGTCAATGCTCTAAAATAATACTTCAGTTATATAGCTTTTGTTGGACAATATTGGACTCCACTGGACTCTAACAAGTTTTCTGAAACTAACCTAAACAAGAATATTTTTATAATTTTTGACATACATTACAAAATTGTTTTTCTAGTGGATTTTACTGGTTTGCATGTACCTATAGTAGCATATGAAAGTACCAGTCTCACTGCAACCCTGCCATGACTAGGTGTTCTTGGTTGGAGTGTTTTTGTTTGGTGGAGAGGGCTGGTTTATTTGGTGAAAAATATTTTGTATTTTTTTATATCTTTGATCACCAAAGAGCTTAGTTTTTTTAAAATATATTTATATTTTAGTTGTATTTCTTCATTTGCAAATTGTTTATTCTAGTTTTTTCTTTCCATTTACTGGTTGGGAATGTATTTTTTTCTAATCTATAAACATTGACAGGAATTAATATAGTTTTATTATAAAGAACATTGAACTGTTTTAAATCTTTTATGGAAAAAGTGGGTAGTATAAATAAACAGCTTTGAACAGTGCAATAGATAATGTAATAAGCTAAACTTTTACTAAAATGCAAAAATACTTTTTATATAGGAATTTCTATGCTCATCAAAATTCAAAAGAAATATGTTAAAAATTCAGAGAAAGTCTGTGATAACATGGTAGAAATGAGCTTATTATAATTATAGACGTCTACATTATTTAAAGCATTTTCTTGGTCATTTAATATTTCAACTCTCATCATCATTTTAAAATGAACATTAAGCAATTTAAATTGTTTTTTGTATATGAATGGCATAAGTAATTTATTAAATATTACCTAATATCTAATTTACCAAATAGCAACTGGTTTCTATGTTTAAAACTATGAAAATTTTGTTATAGTATTGATTATAACTATGGCATAAGCATCTTGTTTTATTTATTTCAAGATTTTTGTTGTCATTCATATTGGAGTGATACCCAGTCTTTTTGAAAACTTTCATCAGCACAGTGATTATTTAAAATACACACATCAGAAAAGATTATTCATTCTATAATAGTGGTTGGTTTCACTTGTGAATATGTACCAGCATATTGACTTTTGAGCTTCCTATCTGAGCAATTATGATATAGTCTTTGTCAATATGTCTTCACACATCTATTTTCATGTGGCTAACTTTAACTTATTTTTAGAGATGCTATTTCATGCATACATAATCATTTTGTTCTGCAAAGGATTTGAGATGGGATATGATGTTATTAAAATACACTTGTGTAAATCATTTGAAGGTTAAACTTTGTAGATATTTTTCCCTTCAACCATATTGATATAATATTTTGTGAGAAATAATCTATCAGAAATACATAAAGGTTGGTTGTTTGATATGATTCAGGTGGCATTTTTTTTTACTTTATAGATAAAGCAATAGAATGTCATACTTCTAAAACTAGAAGTGATCCTAGGGGAGAGGGTACCTGTTTTTCAGAGGCTTTCCAGGCTAGAATTAGCAGGTTATAGGGCTTTAGTATGTTAAGTTGCATTAGTGTTCTTTTGTTGTCTGACAACCACTATTTTCTACTATATTTTTGAGAACTTTGTTTCTTTTGGTGAGTAATAATAAACTAGATTAAATAAAGGTTTTTGTAGAGGACTTATATTTTATACTGGTTAAGAGCTTTATATTCACACAGACATGGGTTTAAATCTTGGTTCTACCAGATAGTAGCTATGTGATCCAGGCTGTATAATCCATGTAAATCTCTATTTTCTTTTCTTATCTTTTCTTCTTTTTTTTTTTTTCTTTTTTCAAGACAGGGTCTCCCTTGGTTGCTCAGGCTGGCCTTGAACTCCTGGGCTCAAGGAATACCCCCTCCTCAGCCTCCCCAGTACCCAGTAGCTGAGACTATAGGCATGCTACTGAGCCCAGCTTTCTGTTTTCTTCTCATAATGGATATAAAATACTAGTCTCTCCCTTTTAGGGATGTTATATGTTTTAAGCACTTAATATGTGTTTTATTATTTGGCTAGTCTGTGTCTCATAGTAAGTGCCAAACAAGAATTGCTGCTGTTACCCTCAGCATTAATAATATTCACAAGTTGAGGTAGAATCTTCATGGGGTCATTATAAGATTCTCAGAATTTTGTCATGTTTCTTGTGTTCACCAATGTCTGCAACATCTAAAGAGTCAGTGCTGTTTTGATACCTGCTTAAATTAAAGGACTACAATAATGGGGAGGAGAGTTACTAATTTGACAATATTCTTAAGATATGTAAGTTGCATTTTTTAAAGAGTAAGAAGGGGTTATCGTTCTTTGGATTCTGAATTGCACCAAGAAGATACTTAATTTTTATTTTAAGAATTTTCTACATGTGACTAAGACAATGGAATATTCTTTAAATGTCATCCAAGTTTGTGCTGACTGAATACCTTAAAAATATTCCAAAACCTTGCATTGTAGCTACACAGGAGTATTACTCCAGACCGACAACTAGGCCATGATTTATTACAGGATCTGCTTTTAACATTATTTTGTCTGGAATGAACAGAGTGGTTGGAGAAACTCCATCCATCTTTTTGTTTATTTGACATTTATGCCACATTAAATGTACCTTAAAGGAACAATACATAAATAAGAAATTCTATTTAACAATGATGATTACTCATCAGTAAGATAAATCTCTTGACAATAATACAAAAAGAATCCTGTCAAACAATGTCTGTTAAAATTTAAATAAAGCTTATTTCTTAACCTGAACAAATTTTTGTGGCAAATATTTTAGTTTCATTTTCTTTTGAAGATTTAATATTACGAAGTGTGATTAAATTCTTCATTTTCAACAAAATTATTTTCCAGGGTTTACTTGTTCTAGCCCAGTCACTGATTATGATATGAGTAGAAATTGAATGTGCCTTTTTTAGTTAATGTTTATTAAAGAAATGAAAAGATACGGAGAAAATAGATAAAGACACATTTTGTGCTTTCATGCTTTTGGAAGGCTTACTTTTTTATTTTTTTAAGTAATTTGGAAGAGTGTGGGAGAGAATAGAGTAGTTGAGGCAGGAGAAATACCTTGGCAGCATTGTGAAATTTTTTCTGAGAATATTAGAACATGAATGAAGAATCTCTGCCCTGGAGTTTAAAGCTGCATAGTAGTTTATAAATTACACACCAGGCATTATCAACAAAATGTTTCTTATCTGAACCACTTATCATTTATTAGGCTTAGTGTCAAATTTATTTATCTGGAAGTTTGATTTTTTTTTTTTTATTTAGTCTTGCAATTGTTAAATACAGACTTTGGATTGATGGGAGAATTGTGCTTCCATTTAGTATTCAGTGAGTGTACTTTTTAATTTCAGACAGTTACCACTATGCCACTTGCTAATCAGTTGATGTTTTCAGCAGGACAATCCATGATAGTACATTCCTCCCTAAATTAGTGTTTAGCTTTATAATTGTCTCCAGATAACTTGAATCTATGTTTGACCTGGGTACTTAACATTTATTAAACTGGTATATGTTACAAACTATGTTGTGTTCCAGGGTTCTAATTCTGAATTCTTATTGCTCATGAGTAAAGATCAGGATTGATTCAGTTGTTGTTCCATCATAGTGGTTTCTTGATATCGTTAATCCTAGTAGTTGTGGGCTGTTTAGCTACATAACAAATGCTACTGGAAAACTCTTTCCAGGTTTTACAAATTATAGAGTTAGATGGTGCTTGTTTTAGTCAACATTTCACACAGGCCATTTATCTAGTTTCTCATGAAAGGAGCATAGTAAGAAGGGTGTAGACTGGTCACACTCAGAGAGTCCACTGTAGGAAAAGTACTCCCCAAGTAGTGCCTTAAGGAGAGAGGAGAATAAAGGATCTTCACTACTAGGATACCTTTTAACAAAAGAGAAGACAGCTTTTGTGCTAACTTTTGGTTGTTTTACAAGACAAAAACTATTTGTGAAAGTTTGCTGCTTTCACTCTGGCCTTATCAATTTAAGATGTTAGTATGAATGAAATTATAGTGTGTAAGGAGACTTTTACAAATTGGATTGGCATTCATAGGTTTATACGTAAAAACTGAAACCCATAGAAAGATTCTAACTGATTCAAGCATACAAAAATAACTCTGAACTGAGATTATAACTAGGTTTCTTCAGTTTTATTCTAGTTTTTTTTTTTTTGGTTAGACTCCACTATGTCTACTAACACTTAGGTTTACTATAATGTATACTTGAATATTTTTGGAGTAAAAAGTGAATTTAGAATTCCTTTTCTGTGTTCAATTCCATTTTCTTATTTTACCTGTGTGAAAACTAAGGCCTAATGACTTGCCTAAGGCTATTAACTAGGTTAAAGACATATTTTAACATTACCAGGTCATCCAAACATGTTAGTGGCAATTTGTCTAGCTAGTAATGGAGTCATATTTGTGAAACGTGCATTCTAAAAATACTCAGCTGGATGTTGTGGAATTCCTTTCAAACAAAGTACCAAATAATGGACTAAGTGTTCATATTCAGTCTATTTTTTAAAGTGCCAGGAACCATTCTTTGAGTCACATGTTGAGTAGGTTGATGTATCATTTGAACCTATTACACATGTAATCATGTAAAAGTGAGGCTGTCTAAGTGGGTTGCTCAATGTTTCCAAGGTTTCCAAGATAGTTTTTGCATCAATAAGTAGTGAGTATGTTAATATGTGTAATGGCACAGAAATCTCTCATTCTTTCACTATTGGATATTAACAGTTATTTGGTATTTATCTAATACTGATATATATAGTGATATTGAATTTTTAAAAAATATTAGTTATGGCAACTTATGTATTTATTTGGGAGCTTATTTTAAAGTGAGAAATTGTTGGAAAGGAAGCAAATAAATAGGGCTGTGTCCAATTAGGTATGCCATGAATTTCTAGCTCTAATTTAAATTCTGGTAGAGAACAGTGATTTCTTTTTAATCCTTTATATGTGTATCTGCTCTGAGTGATTGCTTAATGGTAGAGTATGCTACCAGATTATCTGTCCGTCCTGTGTTCATACCACATCCCCCTACCCAATACTCCCTGCCCCCAATCACTACATAAAACCCACGCTAACTCCTGTCATTTCTTAGGTTTTGCTTGACTACCTGTCTCTCCGATTACATTCCTTGGCCATTTCAGATTAGGATTGGTCAACCTTAGTCATCTTCTCAAATCTGCATTATTTTCTCTTTCTACATACTTATTTGGATTCATTTGTTCAACTAATTAGCTTTGGGAGTGAAGAGCTGACAAATAGGTTCCCCTAAATCACTTTATTCCTGTAAGATCTAACCATGTGTTCTCAACAAGGGCAATGTCATCCTAAAAGGATAAAAATTTTGTTACTGGGGAGTAAAAGTGCCTTACTTATCTCACTTTTTTTAATGTGTAAAGCGTAGATATGCATACGGTACATAAACATAAATGCAATACCCTCTTAGTTTTAAAATTTCATAGGTGCAATTAAGAATAAAAATGCCCAAATAGTTCCTTAGAGGAAAGTAATGAAAAAAATAATGAAAGCACTGTTCTGTGCCTAGGTAAGCAAATCTACATTTTTTAATAATATCCAGGATATTTCCACCTGGATATTATTAGTGCTTCAGACTTACCTTGTCCAAAATTGAAACAACTATCTTCTTTGCTCACATCACCCAAATCTGTTTCTCATCCTTTCAGACTTGTGCAAATTAACAGCATCACCTGGATTTCCAGGCCCATTTGATTCCATTATCTCCATTCCCAGGCTACAACCTCATTGTAGGCTGCCCTCTTTCCTTGCCTGGATTATTGCCGTGGCTTTTTAAATTACTCTTCATGCTTCTGTTACTACCCTTGTTCTAATCTTTTATCCACACTGCACTGGAGGGAGCTTTCTAATATGTATATCTGGTCATCTCTCATCCAGCTTAAAAACATCCTTTGGTTCAGAATCAAAATCCTATTTCCATTGCATGGCATACCTTTCTTTTTATTTTCTGGTCTCTTCAGATTTCTATCTTTAAGCTGTCCCTACTTGCCTTGCCTAACACATATACACTTTTATTTTGGAGTCAGTCAGCCTCCTCGGATGTGCCATATCCTTCCTCATCTGTAGCCCTTTTCATATGCTGCTGCACGTGCCTGTCATACTGCACTTTTCAATTGTCTCCTTCCCTTCCCTAACCCTGTACAACTTTTCTGTCTTCAAAGGTTCGATTCCAATGTAACATCCTCCTATATGAACTTTGTGATTATTTTTACTACACTATTTTTCACACCAGGGCAAATGAATATTTTCATTTTTTTTTTTTTGGTTTGTTTTTTTACTGAGCAGCTTCTTGAAGAAAGACTCTGTTTTATTTGTTATTGTATCTCCAACTACTAAAATGTCTAGTAGGCATTCTATGATAAATGGACAAATGCCCAGGGTTGTTTTAAATCTACTGTTACATAGACTTTCAGTTTATTCTTTTTTTCTAGGCATTCCATCTTATATTTCCCCATAAAACATTGCATACTAGATTGGATTAAATTTATTCCATTTTTACAAGTATTAATGATTTTGACCAAAGAAGAAGTAAAAAGTACCTTTTCAAGTATTTAAATATTTGTTTTTCAAAAATGAAATTAATTGATAACTCTTTTATTTCTTATCTACAAACTACAGTATTAACATTATTTAAGTGGGCAGATTATCGACATACTTTTGACTTCGTGTTTTCTCTCCCTCTCGTTCTATTTAGCTAAAGGACACAAAATCAGCAGATCAGAAAACAACACTACTTCATTTCCTGGTAGAAATATGTGAAGAAAAGTACCCTGATATCCTGAATTTTGTGGACGATTTGGGACATTTAGACAAAGCTAGCAAAGGTTTGTGCTTTTATTCGGTTCTAAAAGACAGAAAATAATGCGTTGAATTTGTACGTCCTTTCCACTTTGTCACAGTGTTTTCATATTGAATATTTCATTTTAAAAATAAAGATAAAGTTGTAGGATATTTATTGTATGAGTTCTCATGATTGGAGCTGTGGGTTTGATTTCTTTGGTTAGATAATGAGGCCTTATATTTGCAAACACTTTTTTTGTAGTTTAAACCTATGGGTGCCTCCTGGCCCCACCCTCTGCTCCTAAACCTCCTCCACTGTGGCCAGGGTGATGCTCCCTTGATGCAGTGTCATTCACAAGCACTGACTGACTATTATGTACCTGAGCCCAAGACTCAATATTTCATACAAACAAACACATGCACCCAACAAAAGGAAGCATAACGTACTTTTATCTCAGACATCCACAGGGTACACTTACCTATCGCTTGAGCTAAGGCTGTTACAACTTCCTGGCAAGTTGTGACTTCAGTGACCCCACAAACAATCTTCTGAATTCCATCCACCCATACTTTAAGTTCCATTGTGCACCAGGCGGTTACAAAAGAGCCCTGAGGTCATCAGTGTGTCAGGTCATGTCTCTGGCCACAGGAGCACGAATGGAGACAGCAATCAATGTCCCCCTTTTGCCCCATTTCCAAATCTATCTCTGCCCACCTTGTAGGCGGAGCTCTCTTTCTTTGTCCTAGTAGATACCAAACTGCCAGAGTTTTGATTCACCCCTTCTTAATGCCCAAATTCCTAACCTGGTTCTAGTCCATACTGTGGCCTCAGCTCAAGTTGTAAAGGGTCATAGAAAGGATAGGACTTATTATTAATGCTTGGTTATAATATGATTTAAATACATTTTTTTTGACCACCTTAAGAATCCAGCTTTCATTTCACATTGATTCTATGGAAACAACTTTACTTGGTTCCAAACAATCAATTTATAAATACATTTTAGAAAACAACTCATTTGGAATGGTGGATTATCTGTATTCTTTTTGTATTGACCACTACTCATTAGTATTGTCATCTTATTTTTATAATCTTTTTATTTCCTTTTTAATATTGGAATTTGCCAACTTAAAGTGAGACTTTTTTTTTTCATATAAGATTGAATATTCCTTTTTGGAAAAAATCACTTTTATTGTTTCCTGCTCCCTTTAAATTGTTGTTCTATAAAATGGGGATTGTAGCACTTGATCAGCAAAGAGGAATGTGAATGCATGAGATGTTTTTTGAAACTGTCCTGAGATGTATGGTTCTTTGAAGTATATATTTCATACAGCTTTTGGGGGAAAATGTTGGAAATAATTAGTCTGGATTCTTTATTAATAAGATCAAAAATAAGCTTTTTATTTTTCACTACTAAATCCTAACGTTCTAATGATAATGAATTACTTTGCCCTTGTGCTACTTTAAAATGTCTTTGGTATAAGAAGAGACTGTCTACATGTGTAATTGTAGATGTTTTAATAGAAGTTAAGAAACAAAGATAATTGAAATTATTGCAATAATTTTCTTGTATTAAACCATGTGGGGTAGGTCAAAAAGGCATTGAAATGAATGGGGTAAAAACATTCAACTTGGTGATGTCCAAAATAGCTTTTAACGGATTGGTTCATTAACTGAGGAAAATCAACTTTCCTAAAGTGAGAATTCCTCAATTTTGGAATATTTGAGCAAATATGATGAAAACAAAATTGAAAATGGGTGTTCTTGATGGGTGTTAAGTTTGATAAGTAACAGAGCAGTGGATGAAAAAGTGGTGAAATTGCCTTGAAATACAGAGAGTGTTCTTTTTCTGGGGAAAAGATAGGTGAGTCATGGATTATATCAACATTAGGACTTTAACAAGAATTAAAGCAGTGCAAGTATTTTTGGATAATGACAGTTTGCGTATCTGATCAGTTCACTATTTTTTGTACTAGTTCTAAAACTGAACACTTCTAAAACTGAACAGTAAGGAACATACTTTGCTTTAGATGTGTTTTTTAGTGTAGAATTTGTTTTCTAGCAGTTTTTACTATAACTTCAGTTTTTGAAATATTTATCTATGTTGACTCATTTGATTGTACTTAAAATTCTGTGTAAATATTATATTTTGCTTTTTAAAAATATTTAACTTTCATAAGGACTTGCAGAGTTGTAACTTGGTAATTTGATTCTTCTGTTTGTTTTCTTTTTTGGTGTTTCAGCGGAGCGTTCTGGGGCCTTGGGGGTTTCTGGTTTCCATCTGTTACAGTGGAGGCTGGCGTATGTGTATGGGTCAGCAGATACCGTTAATATGTTTCTCAGGGAGCAGCAGACTTCATATTTAAAATAGAAAAGCCATCACTGAGATATTTTTTATAATATAGGTGATTATGGAGCAGAATTTCTTTTTATGATTATATTACCCTATTAATGAATGAGATTTTTAGGAGTAAGTGTTTTGGATAAAATAAGTCTTTGTTTGCTTTGGAGAATTTCAGTGTTTTTATATATCATCATTTAAAAATTTCCAGATTTGAAATCTCCTCAATGAGCTATCATATAAATTAAAAATTACCTTTGTTTTTGAGACATAGCAAATCCTGATCATTAGGTACTCCTAGATCAGCAGGGGGCACTTTCATTGCATCTAACAAGCTTACCTGTATGACAATTTTCAAAAATCTACTTCATTAGGGCTGCTTCTTTTCTAAGAGATAATGGCTTACAGCTTTTCTGTTGCATTTCAGTGAAAATATTTGGGGTCATTATCGTATTTCTGTATACCATTGTAATATTTCTTTCTCTTATGGACTTCCAGGGGTTGAATTCATTTTTCTTTTGTCTAAACAGTTAAAATTGCCTCTAATCTTTAAAAGTTTTATTGATTACTTCTCAATAATCTCTTTCATTATAAAATTGGAATGCTATTTTATTAATGAGTAGAAAATATGACAAATTGACTTTTTGTTTGGGGTAGTATATTAAAATAAAACTTACGTAAGTTTACAGCATCACCTTAACACTTTTTAGGGTTATAGTAGTTTTACCATATATTTCTATTCTTCCCTAATCAACTCTGAATTCTAGAAATGCCATGCTTGTCTAGTCTGTAATTCATTTATTTGTACATTTATTTAATAAGCCTATATTGAGTGATTACTCTGTGTCACAAATTGTGCTCTTGTCTTGCTGTTGGTCCAAGGTGTAATTTCTGTGTCTTAGTGCAGCTCAGTCTAACTCACTCACATCTGGCTTCTGGTCCCATATGGCTCTTCCCTCTTAGTCTCAGTATCCTTTATTTCCTCCATGCAGTCTGTATATATTGCTTTTGTTGTTAGTCTAATACTGAGTCTTTTATTCTTCCTATGTCTTCTCCTTGAATCATCTCTTCAATCCCCAAGGACTTAAATACCAGCATTACATTAATGACTTACACCTAATATCCCAGACTTTCCTTCTGAGATCCACACTTGTATATCCAGCAGGTCTTGCCACTTCCATTGCATCTCAAATAGGTATTAGAATCATATTATGCTATAAAATGGGACTTGATTTCTACACCCTTAACTTTTTCTCCCAAATTTTATTTACTTGAGAAAATCCTTCTTGGCCTCCTTTCTTTTCTCTCAGTTTGTCATGTCTCTTTATAGCCTGCAACACCTCCACTCAGAGCTGCATGGTGGATTCTGCCAAAGTTAATCTATGGGAAGTGGCAGCTGTGATGTAGAACATTGTGTAGTTTTCTCCTTCATCAAGGAACTTAAAAGTAAATGCCACCCTCTCTTGTGTACTTTTTGCTGGTGCTTACTGGGAACCTCACCTAAATTTCTGCATATTCTACTCTTTCTTTAAGGATAAACTCATAGATGTCCCAGAAATACTTATACCAGCATTTGAGATCTGCTGTTCTAGACCAAGGATTATCCCTGGGGCTGCCGGGAATAGAATTAGCTTCTAGAAAAAGAGCAATGTAATTATGAGAGTGGATTCAATGATTGCCCCTTATTAATTTTTGCCACTTTTTTTTTTTCTGTTTCTATACTTTTAGCTTTCAGGAGCATTCTTTGATATCTTATATTTGATTATTTCTTAACCTCTCCATTTTATAGACTTCTTTCTGATTTTAAGACTCTATTTATATGATTTTTCAGCTAGCAATTCCTTGATTTGACCAAATATTTGTCTGCTCAAATACATCTCCTATTTTCCAATTCCTCATGCATGTCCAACACTTTATGATAAATGCCTTACTAAATACCAAATGTTTATCTTTTATTCACCTACTGTGAGTGCTTAGAACACTTGATTTCCAGGTGGCTGCCACCTGGAAACTACATAGTGTTTGAAAATTTCAAATTCATCTGCTGTAACCAGCAAACGCGTTAACCTAGTCACTATAGCCTTCCAAAAATGCCAATTAAAATTTAATTGTTTGATATGTCTTTTGAATATTGAGTATCAGTTATTGATACAATTGCACTTCATATCCCCTGCAGCAGAGTCAACAACATAGCTAAAATTGTGTTATTTTGAACCACTACATCATAGAGGTTGTAGGTTGGAGCCTTGTAACTTGTGTGAGATAAATTAATTCAGCCAGTGTTTCAAATCGATGGTAGAATATTAGAGTTTTCTGAAAAAGACACTTTAGTTTACACATTTATGCCTATATGATAAAGTAAATTGATAGGGTACATTGTTGTTTATGGAGGTATTTATGATAAAATAGTTATGGAAGAAAAACATATGGGATATTGTTTTTATCAAATTCTCAATAAAGAACACAAAAATGTACTCTAACTATTATGGACTGTATTGTGTCCCTCATAAATTCATATGTTGAAGCCCTAACTCCCAGTATCTCAGAATCTGAATGTGTTTGGGGATAGGGCCTTTAAAGAGATGAATAGTTAAAATGAAGCCTTTAGGATAGGCCCTAATCCAGTCTGACTTGTGCCTGTACAAGAAGAGGAAATTCTCATAGCCACTCAGGGTTGTACTTGCACAAAGGACAGACCACATAAGGACACAGTGAAAAGGTGGCCAACTGCAAGCCTAGGAGAGGCCTCAAAAGAAACCAAACCCACTGACATTTTGATCTTGGGATCTAGACTGTAAGAAAGTAACTTTCTGTTATTTAAGCCACTTAGTCTGTGGTATTTTGTGATGGCAGCCCTAGCAAACTATTATACTAACTTAAGACATTTTTCTTTTTTGCTTAGAGTTATTTGGCTGTAGAATAGAGTAGCCTATACTGAATGATGTTTTTTACTTTATCAGATCAGTTGAAGTAGCAGTTATAGACCTACTGTTTTGGATGTTCACTAGTAATCGATTTAGGAATATCAAAGCTTCTTCTACAAACCATGAATTATTGCATGATTTTAAATAATTATAAGTATGCCTCAATCCCTCTTTCGAATAGATATTAAATGTAAATTAGTACATGTATAAGGATATATTAATGCATTCTAAATAAATATATTCATGAAAATTCACATTTAATTTCAGGGTTCGATTTATTGCATTTCCCAGATTTTGTTTTGGAATGCATTTATTTATGCTGTAGTGTACTAAATTTTTGTTTTGTCTTTTTCTTTTACTCACTGTATCCAGGTGTATATATCTTTTCTACTTATCCCTATTTTGCTACTATGATAGTTGTAATTTTAATATAGCCAGGTAACTGATAAAAATAATGCTTTGAATTTTCTGTTGACACTGTTCTAAAAGGGAGGCATAGATAGGTGGTTTTACTTTCTTTTTCATTACCCAATGGAAATAATGAAAATGTCTGATATCTCTACACTGTGTAGCACTGATTCTACAGATAGATCATGGACTAAAAGCTATATCTGGAAAGCTAGCCTCTGACTTCTATGTCATTATGTCTCAATATCTAGTTTGATTACCTGTAGCCATCTAATGATTATATTTAAAAATTCTAAAATAATATTAAACCAAGCCAAATATAATAAAAAGGTAAATTTATTTTTAAAATATAATTTACATGTAAGTTTGCATATGCTTACCAAAATGGTATAATATGTAAAATTTTACATTCAACAAATTAACGCTTTTAACACAAAAAGGTATGATGAAACATAACTCCAAGGTAATTATAGGATTTATGAAAAATATTTATAGTGCACTGCAGGCATGGTGTACTGGTAAGGGAGCACACGTTTAAATCCTGCCAGTTTATTTCCAGGCATTATCTATATAGAATTGGCATCAAAACTTTGAATTGGAGACTTGGATGTGAGGTTGTAAAGGTAATCATTTTATAGTGCAAATATAAACTATTTTGGAAAGCAGCAGAGTGGACTGGAGAGAGCATGGCCAAAATCACTGGGAGGATTAAGGATTCTGTAGACTGACATTGAAAAACACAGGGCATGGAGGAACTACTTGCAGCTAACGATTGCTTTTTGAGATACTGAGCTAGGAACATTTCCTGAATCTGCTGTTGCTTGGGCTGATAGATGATGATGAAGAAGAAAACCACATCAGGAAGACCTCTATATCTTTTTGGAGGTTAACAGACTGAAAGTGGCATCAATACAGCATTAATCTTTTCAAGAAACTAACAGTTTACAGTGTTTGCAGATTTTTGGCCAGCCACTGATTTGAAGTAGCTACCCGAGCAGTTCTGTCAGTGTCATCTATGAACTATAGTGAATATCAAGTAACAGGACAGTATCACCAGTGACAAGCAAGGTCTTAGCGCTCTCTTCAGCTGCTGGCTGTGAAGCAGTATTTACTGCCTCTAGTTTTGCAACATGTAGTGGGAAATTACAAACAAGGTAGATAAAGAAAATTTCAGAATAGTCCGTTCTGAAGGATAGCTTAGCACATCTGTTATACTACAAAGAAACCTAACTAGTGGATGGGCAAACACCTTTATGGCAATCTTATGAATCTCGTTGGTGGCAAGGTTGACATGTAACCAATAGGGGAGAAGAAGCTTGAAGATAGTCAGATGCTGCAGGTGGAATTGCTAACTGTTCTCCAGAAACCAGACTGTATTTGTGATGCTACAAAAATGAGTACTTTCATTAATTTCCAAGGGCTGCTGTAACCAGTTACCACTGGATGCCTTTAAACAACAGAAATTTATTTATTCTCTCATGTTTCAGGAGACCAGAAGTCATGGTGTTAGTAGGTTTGGTTTCTTCCAAAGGCTCTCTTGGCTTCTAGTGGCTGCCAGCAATCCTTAGTGTTCCTTGGCTTATAGATGTATCACTCAAGTCTCTGTCTTCAACTTCTCATCACTTTCTTCTCCATGTATCTCATTGTCCTCACCTCTGCTATGGACATCAGTCATTGGATGATTTCAGTCACAAAACGATTTCATCTCAAGATCTGTAACTAAATCCGTCTGCAAAAGCAAGTCACATTCTGAGGTTCTGAGTGGACCTGAGTTTTGGGGGGATACTATTCAACCCCCTGCAGTCATCCTTGTCATCACTCCCATAACTACATGGAGATAGCACCATTTGAATTTTATGAAAGAGTTAAAGGAAATTACACTAATAAGTATATCTGGAAAGCAGTTATCGTTAAATTGTGAAATGGTTCAGTTTTTGAGGGTTATTACTGAAGAGCTTTTGAAATACTCTTTTCTTTTGTTATCATGTGAAAATACTAATCCAGTTAAAACTGAAATTCATTTATGCCTCTGAATTTAAGAAAATTTTTATTGGCAGGTAATGATCATAATAACCCTAACAAATGATTTCAGTTGGCAAAATAAATATGATTCACAATTAGATTATAAAAATATTATGGGAGAAACTGTTTTTTGGACCATGGACTCTAAAGCTAGATAACTGGGATTTAAACCCCAGCTTGCTAGAAGTATAATCTTTTATAAATTCCTTAATCTCTCTGGGCTTCAGTTTTCTTACCTGAAAAGGTACAATAGCAGTATTTAACTCAGAGTTTTGTTTTAAGGATTAAATAGATTAAAATGTTTTAGGTTGTTAAATATGATATGTCCAATTTCTAATCAAAAATATAGTTTATTATATTTCAAACAAAAAGCAGTACAGTTAATCAAGGTATGCACCTAAACTATTGACATAGTTTTGCCATCTTAATG